>BDUI01001573.1:128774-139248 GCA_002335545.1 Apodemus speciosus | reverse complement strand
AGAAAGGAAATGCACATGTTATAAATAGATACATAAGTATCATATATGTTCATATCATTATTAAAGTCCATGAACACATGAAGTCTTGTTTCCAATGTAAATAAACTGCACTGTCTCCAGCACTTGCTGTTAAGTGACGGTTATGAGTGTGTTCATTTTGTCTCCAATTACTTTTATGTCAGTAATTCTAAGGGCTTAAAGATAATGAATAACRCAATGTATATTGGATTCTAATAAGGAATTTTCCTGGCATCCAGCATATCTGTATGCTCCTAGTGAAGGCTATGCTTTTAAGTTACCTACAGATGCTGTGTGAGGACAGTAACCTTCTGCAGTTTCTCACAGTAGGGATGAAGAAGTCTTCAAAATCACAGAGCAACCATAATATCTGAATTCTCGCCATAATTACAATCTTTGAAAAACTGYGAACTTCAGAGGGTTTTTTTCCTTTCTTCTCACTTTATTAACTGTCCTCAAATTAATATTCCTCCCCCAAGAAGGGAACACTTCATCTTCTAGGCTCCCCAGAGAAAGGTAGGGAGCACTCGCCTAAGGAATAAATACTGAAGGTCTACTATGTGTCAACACTGTATGAGCTGTAATATCACAGTATACTCGTAATGATCTTAGATTTGGGATGAGTTGTTTGTCTTTTAAGATAGTTTCACTATGTAGCCCTAGCTGGCTAGAACTTGCAGAGATCCACCTGTCTCTGCCTCCTGAGTGCTGGGTCTGAAGGTACATGCACTACACCCAGCTGATGGGAAATGCTTTATCAAGCACCTGCAGTGAGAGGCATGGTGCTAAGGACTTTATAAGCATTTTCTGATTTGATCTCAGTACTGCCAGGTGGGCGGGCATACCACTCCAAAGCTCAGGAAACCAAAGCTCAGCAAATAAAACTAATTGGCCCAACCACATGATRATCATTAGAACCATCACTCAAACCCATGGCATGATCTAGATAGAATATGCTCAGTGACTGGCATGAACATACCACATGGTTTCATTTTGCTCATTCTTAAAACTTAAAGTAGATATATGGTAGAGTCACATTTTGAAACACCGACCAATCAATAGATATAAAAAATAAAGAAATCAAATCCCAATATACAATTTACCCAGTTTGAAGGCTTTCCCTTGTACCAACTCAGTAACCACATCTAATTCTCCTGTTATTCTATATACAGTCTAAATTTGCATGCATTGCTCATTAAATAAATGCCATTTCTTCCCAGGACACTCCCACATCATGGCCATGACTTTGCCTTTCACTTTTTGTTGTTGTTGTTGTTGTTTTGGTTTTTTTTTTGTTTTTTGTTTTTTTTTTTCGAGACAGGGTTTCTCTGTGTAGCCCTGGCTGTCCTCGAACTCACTYTGTAGACCAGGCTGGCCTCAAACTCAGAAATCCGCCTGCCTCTGCCTCCCAAGTGCTGGGATTAAAGGCGTGCGCCACCACCGCCCRGTCTTTCMCTTTTATCCAAGTTTATTCATGCATTTTTTCCATCTACAACTGTGCCTGAGAAACATACCTTAAAACTTGTTTCACAGCCATCAGACTAGAAACCAGCTTTCTGAAACAATGTGTATTTAACATGTCTTTAACTTTTCTCAACAATGCCTGCCTCCTCTTCAATCCAGTGTTCACCACGCTCCAGGGGACAGGATGCATGTGGAATGTGAACTCCTGACCCACCTTTCCCATACTAAACGAGACTCTTACCTTCAAATATCCTTCAAAGGGTCCTTTAACATTGAACCTTGTGTTTTGTTTTCTAAAAACTGAACTGAGGCAGAAGCCTTAGAAGCATCCCTTAAATAAGAGCAGTTATATGGTGTTTCTTTTAAACTTTTTAAAAGATGAACTAGATAAAAGATGTGCATGGCCCAGAGGGAAACAGAGATAGCAATTATCAAGCTAATCTGAAAGATACCGGGGTCCAGACCTGTAAAGCCAGCTCCTCAAGATAGCTCCTAGTTTTTCTTAAAATATGAAACTCTCGATTTAATTTTTTTTTCAATTTCAAACATTTTCAAACCAATTTCAAACATTTATCCAAATACACCAAGCCATTTCTTGCTGGAAACATAACCTTAACCATGTTTTTAGTAGATTCCTTTCTGTTTCCTGACTGTTAGCATATCCATGATATTAGCCAGTTGTCTGTAACTTTAAGAAAGTGTTTGCCAACCACTGAGAAGGGAAAGGGAGTGCCTCCTGAAAAACATGGCTGCAGCCTTACTTCTTTAGGGCACTTCCTAGCACTTCCTACGGAGAGAAAACAGAAGACCCTTGAGTCAATTTATTTCAAGAAAGTGAAAATGAGAACACGAGATGTGTTCTGACTTTTGTCTGTTTCTTTTAAAAACTGTGGCTGGTGTTTTCATAAACTCATACTTTTTATTATATATGCTTATTCTGCCTCTGTAGTCGTCACACTAACATAAATAACCAAAGAGGCTTGGGTCTCTTAGGCACAATATTCTGAACTGTGATCTCTTGAGACYTCCCTCCTTCCCCCCGCMCCCCCCCCCCGCCCCTCTGCTTCAAAATCCTACCAAATAAAAGGCTGCTTTCTTTAAGAGTAACCTTTTTTTAATCTCTAAGTATAGACTGACAAACCATCTGATTATTGGACTTTGAACTAACCTCATGGAAATGTTACATAATACTCAATAATACATAAAACATATTAAAACTCCAATTTAGCAAGGGTATCAACTCTTTAAGAGCTGGTRGTTATCATGGTGGAGACTGCCCTGCCCCTTGGCCAAGCTAACCAGAGGCCGAATTCCTAAGATGCCAGAGCTAAGAGGTCTTGTAGAAGCCCTCTAGAAACTGAGTCACTGAGAGACAAAGTCCCCCAGAGACATGACAGAAGTAGAGTCACTAACTGCTTTCTCTCTCACTTCAGCTGCATCATTGTGCAGCCCAGAGTGAAATCTGCCAGTAAACAGAAATACAAGAAAGTAATTCCACTGCCAGGTCATTAAATAATTTAGCACCTAATTTTTCCTTTCTATAGTACAAAGACCTTATGYTCAGAAAGTTACAGTTTAAAGTCCACTAAGTAAAATCGCATCCATATGCAAACATATCCCCTCCTGTATGCATCTTAAAAAAATAACAAACAGAAAAATAATTTATCCTCAGTCCCTAGAAAACAAAAACTGAAATTAAAAGAAAGAAGGGAGAAAATCTAAATTGTATATTTTCGTTCCTTCTAAAAGGATTAAATAACAGAATTCTAAATGGTCTGTTTGTACTTTCCAAGCAATATGTAGATTAACCATGAAATTCTGTTTGGGACACTTTGACATCTGTTTTCAGTGCGTTACAATGAAATCTGGGGACTTGATACATACATTTGCTGTAATAAAACTGTCACTAATCAGTGTTTTCCAAAATATTGCCCATAACTATTACTATTCAGTAGTCTCATTTGCATGATCTAATACTGTTGCTGCATCGTGTTTTTCCCTGACAATGTGGTAGCTGGTCCCAGGCAYGTGACATAAAATGGCTGCACACCACTCAGTAATCACAGGCTTTCTTTCCACACTCCTCTGCACAGGCGATGCAATCTGTCCTACAATGGACCAATACTTCATCCTTCCTGAGATACATTTCCTGAAACTGGAGCACCAAAGATGAATTCACATCCCAAGTGTGAAACACTCAACGACAGTAAAGACGCCTACACCGAGGAGAAAGTCCTGCCTCATAGGGCTTGTACCACAGGAGACATAAACATAATCCAAACTCGGGAGCCCTTCCAACAAAACCATAATGATGCTCTCTGAACAATGAATGAAAGAGGAGTCTTTCACCAGCATAGGCCATTCCCATGAACTACAGAAGCAGATCGGACCAGACTTTAAAACTGAGTCTGCTTCATGCTACCTAGGACTGACCAGAGGTTGTACCAATGACAGATACCATGACCACAAGTTACAAGGGTTAATATGCATAAAGGTCTCTATTCACACTGCATGTGTGTCTCATACATCTACAAGAGATGGATCTCAGCAAAAGCAAAAGAAAAAAATCCAATTCTAAGAATACAAACACAGTATTCACCAAAGAGGAAAACTTGCAAGTTGCTAAAAATATTTTTCTACCTACTCTCATTCTAAATGAATTCCAGACTTTATCAGTATTTGGAACTCTGTTCATATTGCTCGAGTCTAATAGAATTTCATTTTGTCCTCCCATGAACTCATCTTAAATCTGAAATATGTTTCTCCATACACATGTTTTATATTATACGAATGTTGGATACAAAAAGCAGATTAACTGTGAGCCCTAATGCTGTGTTTGTTAGTACTGAGAAGTCATTCCAACTGTTCCAAACGGGATTAATGCCGTATAACAAGTCTATTTAATTATTGTAAGACCAGTGATCCTCATATTACTATAAGCTGCTTTTCCCTTATTTGGAGACTATAAATGGAACCGAAATTGCACATGATAACTACAGGTCATACCCTGAAATATGATGCTTGACGTGGCAGGAATGAAAGAGACATTGCAGCATCTCTGAGAAGCTACAAAACCCAGCCAGTGTTTAAGATCCATGTGGATGTTCTCATTGTAGCATCACATTAATTTCCATCAGAAGTCTACACAAAGCTCTTCAAGAGCACTGGGAAGATGCAGTAACAAATGTTACAAGTGTTATCAGCAGCAATCCAATTTGAGTGTTGAAAACTTGAGGATACACTGTGTTCTAGGAACTCACTTTTATAGATTTCTGTGTATCCTGTGAACAGCAACTGAATGCCAGTATCTTCTCAAGAAGAGAAGGCACACCACAGATCGTTAGCACTTATGTACCAGAATCTAAACAAGCTGATCRATGTTCTGATGTGCACACCCTAGTTACCCTTTAACTACTAGACAAATGTGGAACAACTTCTCCTTCTGACCCCTGACTAGATCCTTTAGGTCTATGACAAACACTATCACCAAGCCCTTCATGTAAGGAATATGTTTCTTCTGCACACGGCATCAGTGTAACATATAWTTTAAGATACTCTCTTAATCTCTACAGTTTCCAAACTGCTGTGCAAAGTGAGTGAGGGGAACAGTCCACTGGCCAGCGAGCAGGACCACCCAGTTGCCCAGGAAGCTGGCACATCAATTTAGCTCCAGGCCCATGGGGAGCCAACCAACCAGAGTCACTGAAGTCAAACTCTGATCCCAAATTACCTCATGGCAGGGAGAAGCCAAGGTTTTAACCATTTCTCCCTTGACTTCCAGTTGTTCTTAGTAAAAGTGAAATCGCTCTAAGCAATAAATACTAACTTCTTCCCTCTAGAGGTCATTTAATTAATTTTCGGAAAGCCACAAAAAAGGAGGATAAGGAAAGGCTGACTTGAAGAGTCAGACGGCAGTGAAATCAAAACAATCCATGTAAGCAATTAAACTCTCTGAGGCTCTGACCCAACCAAGGGTCACGCGACCTTTCAGACTGAGAGTCTCAAAACCAGCAGCTCGCTCGTTTTAACCAGCATTGTCACATCCACACTTCAGTCCAATCCAATCTAGAATGTAAACGAAACTCTTCCAAATGTGGATGACTTCATCGTGACTTCCATGTTCCACAGGAGGTGGATCACAAGTTCACTCCAAGTACTGACCAGGACACTCTTTATCAAACATGTGTCATGCTTTTGATTCCAAAAGTCACAAAGAAAATGATTTTACTCCTTTCCCTAAAATATTCCTAGATGCATCAAGGAAACTCTAGAAAATCTGAGAATTCCTGAATGATACAGTAATTTAAGTGTATTTCAAAGCCATAAAGGAATAACTAATTGTATATGCCTACCTTCAAAGTTCTTACTAGCAAGGTCCTTGTTAGTATTGCTGGAACATTGCTCCCCCCGCCCCTTTAGGATGCTTAATTATTGCTGGAGATAGCTACTAACATCTCCAAGTGATGAGTACTTGTTTAAACATTCACATATTCATTCCCTCCATACTCAGGTAGTCTACAGACTATGCTATATTCTATCCTATATACCTTCATATATACTAATAATGGCTACTAGTAAATGAGCACTTTACTTACATGATTTCACAAGTCCTAAAGTAGTCATTAGAAATCCTATTTTATAAAAGAGAAAATTTAAGTGCATGTAGGGTAAAGGACTTGACCAAAGTTACAAAGCTCATAAAGGCAAGAGCAGAACTATGTCGATCATGGGCATTTCCTTCGTTTAAGAGACTAAACGTTTGTATACCGCTTAGTTTGTGTCACCTTGACAGAGTCACCTGGGAAGAGGGAACCTCAATCAGAGACAATCTCTGTCACATCAGTCCGTGCACGTCTGTGAAGCATTTTCTTGACTGTTATGATATTACAGAACCCAGTCCGCTCTGGGCAGTGCCATCCCTACACAGGTGGGTCTGGGCTATATAAGAAAGCTAACTGAGCAGAAGCCAGGAAAAGAGCCAGCCAGTTAGTGGCACCCCTCCATTCGGTCCTGCTCTAGTTCCTGACAGGCTACTGCCTTGACTCTCTTCAGTGGTGAGATGTTCCCTGGAAGCAGAAGGTGAGATAAACCCTTTCCTCCCCAGGCTGTTTTATTCATGGGATTTCATTACTACAGCAACAGAAAACAGACCACAACAGTTTGTGCCACCAAAATTCCCGTTTAAACACTAACTCTGAAGATGATGGTATTAAGAAACACATTTGGTACCAAGTTAATTCAGGAGGGTGGACCCCTCTCAAATGAAATTAGTGGCTTGAAGAGAAATCCCCGTGGGTTTTCTGACAAGAGTCTGGAGGAGAGGATYGGCAACCCAGAAGGTGGCCTCCCTGGACTCCGACCGGGACTGAGCCCCTCCAGAACTGTAAGGAAGAGGTAGTTGGTGGTCTGTGAGCCAGCCAGTCTGCTCCTTTATTACAGGAGTCCTTCTTTACAAATCCTCAGAAAGCACAGGGAAAGAAGATCTGATGAACTGCAAAGAAATCCAAAATTCAAAGAATGACATATTTTCATCTATAGATTAATCACCAATCCACAAATGTGAGTAATTGAAAGATTACTCCCTCCTTTATCCATAAACTATCCACCATCTCAATCCATGCCAGCCCTTTCTTTCTTTTCCTCTAACTTCTCTTCTTGAAACCCAAAACACACATGTGCATACCCCAGCACCCACTAATTACCCATGGACCAGAAACTGAGCCTCTGCAGCTCCACAGCTGAGGTCACTTTAGCAATCGTTAAAGAACTGAGGACCTCGCATGCCTGGAAGAGCATCACGGCCGTTTTTTAAAATCCTTCACACCTCAACTCCACTGACATGTGACCCACGAGCTCACTGAGGCACTGCAGGTTAGCATTACCTGTGGGAGGCCCAGGAGTGAACGGAAAGGCCCGTGCGCTCATTCCCGCTCTGACAGGTTTCTATAAGGAGAGGAACTCTGGGGCTGCTGATCAGGTGAGGAGGTCCTTGCCCTCTGAACCCTAAGATGTATTACCAACAGGGTTAAAGTTTAAAACCATTCAAATTCCTTGATGTCCGAGCATTCCTACAAGAAGACAGTTTAATACAATCACTAAAAGGATTTTTTTTAAAGAAAGTTTCTCACCTGTTATTTGTTGAAAACAAAATCAACAAGAACCCACAATGCTAGTGTTTTTCCCAGGGCCTCAGTGCCACACTGGGTCTCATCTGTGTGCAGCACAGGAGAAAACTGCACGCTCTTAACTTAAACTTCCTTCTTTCCTCTAATAATTTAAAAATAAAATGTAACAGTTTGCATTTTAAACATTTAATCTGGCAAATATAGGAAAAATCACGAGCTATAATGTCATATTTGGCAACGAAAAGATTAGTAGGATAAAAATATCTGTGTTTTAACGTTTGAGAAGACATTTCCAATATTTTTAAAATGAAATTATTTCACTGCCTTGAAGGGAACCAAGGTAAAATTTGCCATTTTTAAACATGGGGTTTTTATGAGGAACAGAAAACAATTGTATACTCATTAAGATAAACAACCTTATATACTGCCAGAAGTTCCCACTGAAATAAAATATCACATTTACTTCTATGGGTCACTACTACGTCATGAAATTTAACCATTTGCCCCAATAAGAAAAGGTTTCCCTTAAAACTGTAACATRTTGTGGAAGACAGTACACCCAGTGTAAAGCGCTCATTTCTAATCCTTCCAGTGCTGGACAATGATGATAGTGCCAAGTTTAAGTTAGTTGTCCTGAGATTAGTGACCAAGTAACCACGTGCATAACTAAATCTGTCACTTTAACCTCTACAATGACAATAAAATGTTTTTATTGTAACAGCTAAAAGTGTTGAAAAATAATTATTAAGGAAGCCATAAATGGAACGGACTAAGAAGTAAGCCTCAGAGGAATGGGGGAAGGACACTGTGACAAGTCAACACAAAACACACAAGTTGGAAACCCACAAAGAATTGATTCAAATCCCTCCAGATTCCAGAACACAATCCCCCACCTCCCATAGCCAGCAAAGCAGCAAATTTGTCCCCATCACTGTCAGCAAACAAAGGAAAGTCACTTTTGCAGCCAGACCATGTCAAACAGAAGATGTAGCTACTGCAGGGACGCCTTGAATCCACTGGTGTGTAAAGTATGGGCTGGGGCCTGTTTGTCAGCTATTACCATAAAAGAATAAGAGGAAACAGTGACAAGACTGCACAATGGAAAGGTCAAACAGCTCGCAGCCATTTCATGACCCAGACAAGTCAAGGTCAAGGGATTCAGGTAGCAACTTAGCCAGGGCATAAGTTACAGCCCAAATGAATTGTTTTAACACATCAGCTTTGGTCAATTAAACCTAACAAGGCAAGCTGCATCCCGTAGCAGGGTTCCTGACACCAAGGCGAGAAGCTGAGACCAACCTCATAAAACAAGGCTTTTAACATAGCATAGCAAATTTAGGCTAATCCATCCAGAAACTGCAGATGTCAGAATAATAAAATACAAGTTGTCCTGAGCAAGAACATTTTTCACACTTTAGAATTCACTAATAGATGGGTACAGCCTTCATACCAGCATTCACACAAACACAAGCAGAGTCTGGGGCTTACATGAACTACCAAATCCACTCTATTTCAAGTAACTTTGTTAACATCTCTATTTCTGGTCAGATTTATTTTCCCTACTCTCAAGCCATTACTGTTAAAACTATTCCATGTTTGTCTGCATTTTTCCAATATAAATGTACAAACTCAAGCTTTTCAAAAATAAAAAACCTATTTTCCTTCCGAATCAGAGTATATATTGCTAATTAATACCTGTTAAATACTTTTTTTCAGTTTTATGGAAGATATATTTGAATTTATGTAATATCAAATTTTTCTGTGTATTTAAAAAAGTGCTTAATACTTATTCAACTTTGAGAAATATTTGAAGGTAACTGTAACTTTAAAACTGCATGAATTTAGCGTTTATGATTTTTTTAAAGGCAGTTCCTATTTCGCTTTGTACTTGTTTGAACAAATTCTGTTTTCTGATTGWGCTGTATCAGTAACTGAATGCATGCTCTGAAGTGCCTTCTGAAAACACACAACCTCCAGGCAAGTTTTCAGCTCATAAAATTACTTCATCCATCACTTCATATTCTCAATTATATAGTCTTTATTCAAGGTTCTTTAATTTGTCTGTGATTCATCAACAGTGTCCTGCTTCAACTATCATCACGAACAGAGAGACTATGTGTCTAAGTGTTTTATTATAAACAATGTATTGATACACAGGAATGGCTGGCTGCACCCCCCCCCCAATAGAATACTGCTTTGCTTAAATTATACGAATTTTATTTTTTTTTAATGTGTAGCCCTTAATTCAGCCTTAAGGTCTCTCCACCTCACTGGTTAATTGGTAGCCATTTATCCCAATTTTCTGAATAATGTAACAGCCAACAAGTCCAACCATTCAGGTGTTATTAGCCTCGCATCCTGTAACTTCCAGTTAATACAAGCTAATCCCACAAACTCACTCCTTGCTGAACGCACTCAGTTCTCACAAGCTCCCCTACAATTTGATGATTCGATGCTCTCTAAGCCAAATCCTAACGACCAAATTCTGTTAAATTAAYCACAGCACATAATTAGAGTTCAAGAACCTAAGAAGTTACTTTTCAATGAGACAATGTACCACACTACCACAGAACGGTGAGCCCAGCAGCAGAGGGAGTGCCTCTCCTCACCGTGCTTGGTGAGACACGCCGCTGTGCCAACATGAGTTTTCAACCACATAACCATGGGGCCTTGGGTTCTCCCTTGGAAGGATGGAAGAGAAAAGCTGAAGAGCTTACTTTGAAAGTTATGCTGACTACTCTGCCACAGTGTGTGCGCTGACAAACTCCCAAAGGGTCATGAGTTCAATTCCCGTTACTGCTGCACTATAAAATTCTATTCTTTCATAAGCTAAAAGAAACTTTATCAGAAGCTACTTTCCTAAAGGA
>BDUI01001573.1:81365-93899 GCA_002335545.1 Apodemus speciosus | reverse complement strand
TGGATGGATGGGTGGATGGATGGATGAACTGAATATGTCAGGGGATAGAGCATGGAGGAGTCCTGTCCTGTTTGATGTGTACAGTGTGAGCTGTGAGAGTATTGCTGGGGACAGGGTCTATCCAGTTCTCATTATCCACGCTAAGAAAGAAAACACTGAGTAAGTGGCACAGGTCTACATAGCAGACCTCATCAGGAATCCTAGAAAAGGAGAAAAGGGAAGAACAAAATAGAAGATTACTGGTGATCCAGAAACCACTTCCTGTTCTCTGACAATTGCTATACTCAACTTTCTCCTTATTTCTAATAATGCAGACATGCRTCCCCTGCTTTCACAATTACGTATGAGGGAAGGCGTGCAGCGGCCYCCTTTCATGTCTGAATTACTGCATTCAGCATTTTATGTGAGACTCCCTCCTGCTGTTGCTGATAACAGATCCCCTCCCCACCCTGCAACATTGTATGTGAAATTCTATTGTATATGTATACACAATTTGTTTTATACTCGACAGCCTCTGGATCGTTTCCAATATGGGGCCAATATCAATAACAATGATGTGAACCTTGTCCTGGATGTGTTCTAATGTACGAGCATGTGTGTTCTCTTAGGGCATAAACCTATGTGCAGAATTTCTGGGGTTGGAGTTTGCGAGTAAGCTTTGCTAGAGATAATGCTGACTAGATTTACAAGATGCCTGGACTCACACTCCTAGCAGCAGCCTATGAGCTCGATTTTTTTTTCATTTTTCACCAACACATTTAAAAAATAAGACAAGACAAAACAAAACAAAACAAAAAACAAAACAAAACAAAACAAACAAAAAAACAAACCAAAAACCTGGTATAGAGTAAGCTGGCAGTGCATTGTGAATTTCCAGTTTTCAAATGACTAAAGAGGTTCAATTAGTATTTAATCTGCGTTTTGTCCATTTAGATGACCTCTTGATAATATCACTTAAATAGTTTGCCCTGGTCAGTTGGTTCTTCTGTCTCTTTCTTATTGACTTGTAGCTATTCTGTGTATTGTAGACACGAGCCCTTTGCTAGTTGAATCTCAGGTAGGTTGAGTCTCACACTTTCAATGTCACAGTTTGCATTTTCTTAGAAAAAGCATATTGCAATGGTGTAAGGAGCACACACTAAGCTACCTGAACGTAAATGGTTTGGCTGGCTTTCCATCAGCTACCATTCCTCCCACGGAGCCTCTGTCCCAGCAGTGCATGAGTGCTCTGTCTTCATGCAGTGAGAGAATCAGATCCTATTATGGATGGTTGTGAGCCACCATGTGAGTGCTGGGAATTGAACTCATGTCCTCTAGAAGATCAGCCAGTGCTCTTAACCACAGAGCCATCTCTCCAGGCCCTGTTTTTTTGTTTGTTTTGTTTTTTAAGTTATAATAGTTCTGGATAAATGAATAACACAGCATGTACTCCTGAGTTTTTAATTTGTTTACTGTTTGTTTTTTTTTTTGTTCCTTGTTTCCTGTTTACTTATCAACATTATTGTGTACGTCAGTAATATTTATTTTTCTGTGGCTTTGCACTGTATAATGGAAAATAGATCATCTGGTGAATGGTCACCAGATTGTGTCCACTTTTGGAGTATCATAAAATGTCAATCTGGATCTCTATCAAAATTTATACTCTCAGTTCTTTTGGAAATACCTGGGTATAGGGCTGGTCTCTTTTTGTCTGAAATGTCATGGGGTTTTCTCTTAGTAAATGGCTGTGCTGTACTTTGGCCAGCTGTGAGGGAAGATCCCATTTCTATACATACTCTCCAACACTTGTGCTCAAATCCCTTGCTCCTTCTCTTCTCTCTCTCTCTCTCTCTCTCTCTCTCTCTCTCTCTCTCTCTCTCGGATAGCTATTACAGTGAGTAAGCAGTGTGTCCCATTATCTTCTTGGCGAACAGTGTGGACATGGCGTTGTGTAGATCTTTGAATCTCTATAGCATCCTGGCTGAGGCATCCGTCTGTCTGTGTTCTCTTTGTGTGTGTTCTCATTGTTGAATTTCACTCTTTTATCCTGTGCCTGCAAAGCCTTTGCCACATATCTATCTGATTTTCAATATTTTCTGAGTCTGTGACTTTTGTTTTCAGTTTCTTAAGATTGCCTTTTGTAGAGCAGATTTTTAAGAAATTTGATGAAGTCAAAATTATGGATTGTGCTTTTGGTTTCTATCTAAGGCAATTTGCCTAATCTAACAACACCACAAAATTTCTCCATAAATTTTCTTTTAGAATTTTTAGAATTTAATATTTTACATTAAAATCTAGACTTTGAGTAAAATTTTGTATCTAGTGCAAGATACGACTTGATATGTGTAAGTGTTCATATGGCTTCCCAGTTGTTCAGCACCATCTTTGAAAAGACATTTGTCTCCACTCACAGTCCTTATATAGTCATCCAAGTTCGGATGCCTGTGTGCACATGGGCCCAGTGTTTGTATTCATCTGAACTACTGGCAAGGGATAACTTTGGGGACTTGGTTCTTCCTATCTACTTGTGTGGTTCCAGGAGATAGAACTCACCTGTTCAGCCTAGTGGCACGTGTCCTTCCTCCTGAGCCATCTTGCCCTAAATTTACTCTCTATATTTGATGGGTTTTGTTGTTTGTTTTTGACGGAATTTTCTACAAGAAATCTGGAATCCACTTGGGCAGATACTCTACAACTCAGGTCCAGAAAGAACACTTGTACATTTTAGCTCCTTTGGCTGGAGGACTGCATAGTCTTTATTACTCAATGGCTTTTAAATACCTGATACCCCAAGGTGATGTTGAGAGTAAGCAGTGTCAGCCAAACAGTGTCAACTGGATTTGTGGGGTCAGGAAAGCAGAAATGGAGGGAAAGGAACTGAGTATTCACAGCAGCAATGGAAGTTACTGAGCATTGTACCTGGTATGTGGCAGGTATCACTACGCTCTGATAAACTAAGATGCTTCAAATTTCATGAGGAGGGATCAATAAATCTTTGCTGTGAAGGGCCAGTGTTTTAAGCAGAGCCAACCTTCATGAGCGTGTGCAGGCTCATTGTATAGAGCCCTGGTTGCATCTGTGTTGGGTCTTCATTAGCTGCAGAAAGCCTTGCTTGAATGGTCCTATGTTACTTGGCTGTGTAGTTACGCTTGGACTGTCTGTTAGGTGAATGTGTAGGGGGCTCATGTTGGTTGACTCTTCTGCTCGCATCATATTGAAATTCCTAAGAGGTTTTAGCTTTTTTTTTTTTTAAGGAGCCCTGAGTTTTCATGTTAACGTTCTTTACAAACACTAAGTATGCAAGGCTTACATAGCGTAAGCTTTGTAGGTCACGACGTCTAAGGCAAGTCTACTACTCTGCCAGTGCTATACAGAGGAAGTCAGGGACACTGTGGGTATGTCTCAGTACAATTTTATTTCTGGACATGGAAAACTGAATTTTATATAGTGTTAGTATATCACATAATATTGCCAACCTTCTATTTTTGTTTTATTCTCAAACATTTAATACTAAATAAAATTTACAAAACTTTATAAGGTCTTGAACCATCTAACCAGTAGGTTCTGTTAAAACTATAGAAGCAAATTCACATTCCCTGCCCCAGGGATAACATGTGCAGCAGGTAACATGTGCAAGAAGTTTATAGCAGAATTTTTCATAAATGTTCCATAAGAGAAAATCAAAATTCCCTCAATGGTACAATGGATAAATATGGCAGAGTTTACTTACACACAACATATGGCTAGGAGAAGGGAGCCATGAAAGGAAACATGCAGCGCGATTTTATTCATCTACAGTCAAAAAAGAGACAGAAACTTTGAAACCACAAACAAAGAAGAAAAGCCAGGAGGTGACCCTAAGAGGCTCCCTTGTGCTGGCCTCCAGAAGAGTGACAGGGAGAGCCTTCCTGCCAGGGCGATGTTGATTCTTAATGACTTTGGTGTTTTCTCTGAATCGATTCTTTGAATTTTTCAGTTTATGTTTGTGTCCAGAAATGTTCATTCCTTCTAAGTTTCTAGTTTCTAAACCTATGTCGGCATATGAAGCCTCATTGGAGTATGGAGGCCCGTGGCAAGGCACGCGTCTCTGATCCTAAGATTCCTCTGATTCGACTGGGAAGACCTTCAGCATCCATCTGGCCCTGGGCTTTGCATTTCTCAAGAATGGTCTTGGCTTTTCTACATTGGACTGTTTTTCTTTTCACTTTACTTTTGTCTCAGACACCAGTACTCTCTGCCAAATTCCCTCAAGGTCAGATTCACATTATTTTAGGTTCCATTGTGTTGAAGCCTTTCTTGTTTGGAAAGTCTATTTTTCTTAATTTCAAAACGTAATTATAAATAATTCAATCGTTTGAACAGGGTGAAGGATGTCTATTTTGGCCACTTTCCCTTTGTCCTCTGCTCTCCAGAGCCCTTTCTCTTCTTTACACTTTTACCTTCTGGCTCTCTCTGTGTGGTTCTGTGTTGCCATTATTCTAGGCAGGGGTGAGTTGAGAGAAATGGAAACATAGATTTGTGATTGAAAGGGATGTGGATGGAAGAATGAACCAACTGGCATTCTAATGTCTACCCAGCCCATGGCCGCCCTGTGTTCACAGCTAGTGGCTGAAGCTCTCTGGCTCGTCTGAGTTCCCTAAGAGGTGGGAGCAACTGCCAGGAACAGTGACGGAGAACTGGGTGCGCAAGGCTGCTATGGAGTGCATCCAGCTCGGCACTCTGTGGCTCGTCCCTGTGGAAAGCACAAGCAAGCATGAGTTTGCTTCTCTCTTTCCTGTCTTCCTCTCCATCCTCCTCCTCCTTCCTTCATCCCYCCCCAACCTTTCCTCTTGCTTTCATTCTTTCTGAACTTCTACAACAATTTCTCTCTATCCTCATGGGTCACCTCAATTCTGAGCAATTGCCTGAAGGGAGAAAAAGATAGTAAGCAGGCTGGTGATGGGGAACATCACTGGCGAGAGGATTTTGTTCACAAGACAAGGAACTCATTTCCTCATGAATCTGAGTCTCTTCAGATCTAGAAATCCAAGATGACAAACCTACAGAGACCCAAGCTACATGGAAATAGGACTAAGACTCACTTCTGTACAGACCACTTCTGATCCTGTCGGTAAACATTGGGTGTCTCTCTGGCTGTCTGTCTCAGGGGTTGTTTGTGAAGCCAGGGTGTCCCATAGTTCCAGCAACTAGCCTCAGACTCACTGTGTTACCAAGCCTGGTCCTGAATTCCTGACCCTCCTACCTCCTCTCCAGYGCTGAGATTATAGGCTTGTGTTACCACATCCAGATTAGAAGTTGGAAGCCGTTGCTGCTATTGTTCTTGTGGTTATTACTGTTTTTCAGGACCATGCCAGCATGTGCAACAGAAGTTCTAAGACTATTAACGGCCTCATTTGCCAAATTCACACCAAATTACAAATGGTAGAGATGGTTGTTTCTTCTGGCGGTTCCCAGTGTCCCCTGTCATTTTCCCCTGTAAACATTTCACTCTGCTTTTTCCAGAATAAACATCATTATAATTGCTTCTTGTTCACATCTCTGATATCCCCATGGCTCTTGCCGCTCTCACTGGTAGATGCAACACCTCTGAATTTACTACCATCTGCAAATATCATTAGCCATTGTTTATTCCCTCTCCCACACTATTAATGAAGATGTTAATTAAGACCAGAACGAACACTGACCCCAGCAGCAATCCACTAGACACTTATCCAACTGGATAAACTTCTGTTAGTCATTACCCACTGCTCATAGACATTACCACCCCTCCATTCTCTTCATCTGCTCATTTGCAAGGGACTGGGAGAGAGAATTAAGAGAGCCCAGAATTATTTAAAAATCATCACTTAGGGTCTGGGAAAGGGATTTGGTAGAGCAGCCGAAGAGTGGATGTCAGTACTGTGCATGAATAAGTGAGGCAGCCTCCAAAAATATTTGGTAATTGCCTAGCTAAGCTTCTCAGTTTCCAAGAATTTAGCAAATTGAGCTAAGGCTGGAGCACAGCAGGACAGATTACAGAGTCCTCACAGCAGACATTTCTTTCTATACTGGCAAAAATCTGAGACCCAAAATGTCAAGTGATTTGTCCAAGGTCACAACTCAAGTTGGGTATGGCACCTGAGTTGGAACTCTGGGTTCAGTTTTCAGACCCATACCCCACATACTTCACAGAGGCTTCGTTCTTACATTTGCAGGTTAGCATTCACCTCTAGGTCTCACCCATGAACAGTGCAGAATCTACCAGCTGAATTTTTCTGTCTCGAGAGAACCATGTTCTGTGGTAGGAATGAACTCATCATGTACTTCATAAAGGAGAGATCATTGTGCACTATAATATACTGGTTTTCTGGCCCATAAATCAGTACATCTGACCCTCAAAAAGTTTAGAGGAATATATAAATAACTGTATTCCTAGAAATTCTGATTTAATTGCATTGAAGAGAAGCCCAGGCACTGTTTTTGTTTTGTTTGTAAGATTTATTTATTATTTTTATATGTATTAGTATTTTGCCTGCATGTATGTATGTATGTGTACTGTGTGTGAGCAGTGTTCTTGGAGACCAGAAGAGGATGTCATATTCCCTAGGACCAGAGTTACAGATAGTTGGAAGCTTACTAATTGCTTGGGGAGGTTCTTACTTAACCCACTGGACTCACTGAAGTGACAAATGCCTTCCTGCCACCATATAGCACGAAACCATATAGCAGATAAAGAACATAGGTCAAAAAGAAAAGCAGAATCTCAGGTGTCTTCTTAAACGAGAGTCCAAAAGAGTTCAATGGCGGGTTTGGGGAGGCTTCAGAAGCTCCTAGCATCCAATGTCACATTCTGTGGTCTTTTCCATCTCTCTCAGGCAAAGAGTTTAGAGGACTAAGTGACTACTCACAGTCACATCTGTCAGAACTGGGGAGCTGAAAAGCCCATGCTTGCTTGACTGTTCAGGTTGCCGACAGCTCAGAGATGCTTGGCACATGGCGGCCAAAGTCTGCATGTGGAAGTACTTCCAGGAAGAATGGACAGGTGTGCTTGTAGTTTACAGAAAGGTAGTGCACGCGTGGCAGAATGCCCAAATGGGGAAAAGCACAAGCAAGTTCTCCCAGCTGCACCCTAAGTCACTGGGAATCTGAGGACAGAGAAGCGAGCATGAGGTTGGGAGCTTTGGGAAAGGAGCTGAGGGATCTTCCACTCAGCCAGCATCTCTGTCATCCCGTGTCTCTTCGTGGCTGCTGAGGTTGGGATAAAACAGGAAACCCACACAGGAAGCCAGGAAGTGTGGACATGGAGGATCAGCAGAGCACACAATAAGACCGTGGAAAAAGGAAGTGGGAGGTGGGAAGGTTTTCAGTGTGATTCTTCTTCCCGCCTGGAAATGAGAGGCTCCCCTAGTGCTCCCAGGCTCGAGGAGGACTCCCTGCCACAGTCAGCCAGAAGGCCTCGCCCCTGAGTGCTTCCAGATGCACTGATGTGTGGAGCCCAGAGCCGATCCAGAATCATTGCTGGCTAGGAAGTGACTTTCAGGGAGGGGGAGGAATCAGTCATTTTGACACAAGGTCAAAATACCAAGAAAACAGTATTCCCAATTGGGACTGCTCTGGGCCAGCACAAGAGTTCATTAGAACACACTCCTCTCTGCTGCTCTGTCCTTAGGCCTTCTGGCCAAAGGGCTCTGTTTAGCTTCCAAAAGCAGACCTCTGGAGATGGGTAGAAGCATACATGGAGAGTGCTGGATAAGGGTCTCCCTCTTAACTTTAGAAAAGAAAGACCCTTGGGAGGAGAGGAGAGAACACATAACCTCAGATGGCATTTGGGCCCAGACAGAGTAGGCTGCTATGTGGCCCACAGGGTTCAGACACTGAGTCAGACAGCAGTGAGGTTTCCCTTAGGACATGAAAATCATGCAATTTGGGAGACTTCCCCTTTGCTTAGATAGCTTGAGGGGGAAGCCAGAGAGGGGAGAAAGGAGAGGGGAAGGAATGGAGGGAAGGAGGAAAGGGAGACTTGTTCATGAGGCCAAACACATGCCAGGCTTATGTGTGGTGGATTCATGTATGAAAAGCCTCTCATCTTTAGAAAATCACCCTGGGGCGGGGGTGGGGGGACATCAGCCTTCCTACACTTGCCTGACCGAGTTGCTGCCAGTTACCCCCTTCCTTCTCTTCTGACAATAAAAAAAAAACCAGCAAATAAATACACATACATTTACATAAATATATCTGCACGCACGCATACATCTTTAAACAATCGTGTTAGTGCCAGGGCTCTACGCAGGTTCTGTCAGAGCTCTGTCACTGAGCTTAGGTTAGCCCAGCCCTTCGTTCTTGATA
The DNA here is from genome assembly GCA_002335545.1 of Apodemus speciosus. Lineage (NCBI taxonomy): Eukaryota > Metazoa > Chordata > Mammalia > Rodentia > Muridae > Apodemus > Apodemus speciosus. The sequence continues at coordinate 85,595 of BDUI01001573.1, read as the reverse complement.
CCATCAGTGTTTCTTCATACTGCCCTTGTCACCAAGCAACCAAACAGCAAGAGTATGTTTTGCTGCTTCTGTTTTTAATACTCATCTAAGACTCAATGATTTCTCTCCCTCTAGCAGGGTCCCATCTACGTCCTTGTCTGTGTATGAGCGGGGTGAGGCCAGGGGAAACAGTTTTCGTGGATCTGTGCCCTGACCTCACAGTGCATGTGTGGTATGGGGTAGAGCCGCCATTTTCCTGGCCATGTTCTTCCTGACTGTGGAAGCTCTCAAGCTCTGCCTTACACATCTTACACAGTCAAGTCGCCCCCACACACTCCCCCCCCCCACACACATATACTCGCTCTCCATAAGACTATTGATCTCTCGATCGATGTACTTCTCTCATCTTTGAGGAGGCATCCTTTTGACAGTCTCTGTTCTAAACTACTGTCCAAAACGGACTGAAGACCAAGCTGCCATTGTCAGGGGACCCCTTACCACCCATGCCTGTGAGGGGCTGTGGGTGGCAGGCCTGTGACTAATCAACCAATAGCAACCCTTCCTGTGGGTGTGGGTGCCTGGACTCACCCCTGCTGCCCATTGAAGAAGGGATTCAGGCCTGGGCCAGGCCTTCCTGAGCAGACACAGATGCCTCAGGAGGGATGCTGGCACAAAAGGGGTTGTTTGAAAGAAAGCCTGAAAGGGGCCGAGCGAGCTGTTGGCTGGGAGCTGGTTCCACGCCACGGCCTCTCCCGACTGTGCTCGCCTCTGTCCACTCTGTCCTTTCTCCATGTCTCCCTCTCCAAAGCTTTCTATTCACCCTACAAAGAAAAGCAATCCCCAGGCAAAGTTGTTTACAGTATTTTATGAAAGTTTGAAGGGGAGGAGGAAAGAAAAAGAAAAGGGCTGGATTTGGGGGCACAGGGGAGGAGGCCTGTTGCAGAGGAGAAGGGAAGAGAGAGGGGGTGAGAGAAAGAAGGCGGGCATGCCATGCGTGAGAGTCCCAAGCGGTGCCAAGCACCAAAGAAAGGGCTGCTTGGGGTCGGGGAGGGAGCATGCCAGAGCCCCACAGAAAAGGAGCAAAGAGCTGAACAGGAGGGAAGGGTGAAACTGAAGTGCAAATGGACTTTGCTCCTCCTGGCAGAGGCTGCTGCAAAGGCAGCACAAAGGGATGCTGGGCAGGGCACAGGTTCTGGGGAGTTGGACGATTAAGGCGGAGCTGCTGAGATGCTCTAGGAAATAGATCAATAAGTGCCAAGGGTGTTAGTGTGTGTGTGTGTGTGTGTGTGTGTGTGTGTGTGTGTGAGAGAGAGAGAGAGAGAGAGAGAGAGAGAGAGAGAGAGAATGTCTGAGTGAAAGAAAAAAATCACACACACACACACACACACACACACACACACACACAGCCAGACCCCAAGAGACACACAGAGAAAGAGAGAAAGGGATTTGGGAGCGGGTGGTGGGGTGGGAGTGGGGTGAGAGAGAAGGTCTCTAGCCGAATGGGGAGACTTGGCAGGTGGACAGGAGCCGCCGGCTGGGCCTTAACTGCACTTGCTGTGTCTAGTCCATTGTTGTCTCAGAGGGGGGAGGGGGTTGTTTGTTTGTTTTGTTGTTTGGCCTCTTTGTCTCTTTTGTTCCGAGCAGTTAGTTTGCTTCTTTCCCAGACACTGGGCTGATGGAAAACCTTTAGGGATTTTTCTTAAAGGGACAGGATCAGCAAGTGCACCCATATTACTCATTTCTCAGTCCCAACCAGTTCCTACCCAGCCTGCCTTCCTTCCTTCCTTCCTTCCTTCCTTCCTTCCTTCCTTCCTTCCTTCCTTTCTTTCTTCTTATTTTTCTTTTTGATCCTATTTTTACTGGAGAGTCAGTGTTTGAGCTGTTTTATGCCTGATTAACAAGAATAAGCTGGTCAATTTCTTGGTCCCCACTAAGCCTCCCCCTCTGTGGTTGCCAGGACATCAGGGCAAGAAGGGGAGACAAATCAGAGCGCCCTGCACACAAGCATAACAGGAGAAGCCACGACCATCCCTTACTCCCTTTCCCTCCTAATCCAGGTCTGAGGATTAGAGGTCCGAATGGGAGGTCCCCTGAGCAGAGCAGAGGCTGTGAAAGGAGAGGTTGGTGGGCACCCCTGCCCAACTTCCTCTTCCCCGCCCCCAGATGTTAAGCAGACCACCCCTGGGGTGCCTAGAGGTACCCTAAAAGTCTGCTTTGAGTCTCCCTCTAGCCTGGGGGCTCTAACCATCAACACACAGGCCAGAGGTGACCCACTGAAAGGCAAAGGAACCAAAGTCAGTGGAGGGCTGCCTTTAATAGAGACGCAGGAGAAGCCGATGTCCCTCAGCTCTGACTCTCCATTAGGAAGAACTGCAGTCCCCTGCCCTGTCTGGCAATAATTCAAACAGGTTTGAGTGTAGAGGAGATAGGGTCTGCAAAAGATGATGAAGTCTCCGCCCCTCTCTTTTCTCGGTCTTCCTCTCTGGTTCTCCCTTGAGGGGTCCAGTCAGCTTTAAAAAAAAAAAATTCTAATCAATCTTTCCAACATCTCCCTAGAAGTGCTGGCTTCTGCCGCGTGGACGGGCACTGGAGGCAGAGGATGGCTCTGCAGGGGTCAGGGGTTCCCTCATCCCATCTTGGAAGAGTTAGGGACTTAAAAGACAAGGGTTATGGACCCTTCAAAGTTGAGGATTGCACAGGTACCTTACTTTTTCCCTTTGTATGCCCTCCCTGGGAAAGGCTTATTTTAAAGCTATAGCGAAGTTACCTGCTTCGTTTTGCGGGTCCAGAAACCCACTCCATCTTGTAACCTACAATTGAGCTTTCTCTAAAAAGGTTTTGGCTACAAAGTTGACCAACAGTCCCGGCTTGGGCTTACAGTGACGGGGCTCTCACCTGCTAAAGGAGGGGCGTGACTGACGCTCCCGGGAGTCTGCATTTGAATCGGGTTTGTGCTAAGTGCACAGTGTGGAGCCCAGTTGGAGGCCCGTAGCTATAAGCACAGTGTTGGTAAGAGAGCCTGCAAAGTGGGGGTGGGAATCAGATCAACTGGTTCTCCTGAAGTTTCAAACTCACTGTCACATAGTTGACAGGCAGCCGTCTAACCCTGAACAAAAGTAGAAAGCTGATCCTGACGCCCCAGACACTGGTTCACCCAGCAACCCCCTTGTCCCCAGGTTGTGATTCTGGCCAGGCATCTTCTGTGACTGAGGATAGGAGTCAGCCTGCCCCCAGGGAGAATCAAGGCTAAGTGGGGACCGTGACCAAGATCCACTTCACTCCCAGTAAAGGCCTGGTGTTTAAAAGCCGGCCCAGCGTCCTCCGACCCAGGAGCAGGCAGCCATGAGGGCTTGGGTGCATTTCACTCCATTTCCCACAGGCGTGACAGAAGCGCACGAGAGATCTAGTTTCTCTGGTACTTTCCCCTGGGCTTCTTGGCTTGGAAGATGAAGCCTCCGGGTAGTAAATTTGGACCCCTCAAATATCTAACTTCTCCAGTCCTAGACCAAATAACACGTTGAGGCACCAATCAAGCGAGTTGAGGTCTTGTCTGTGTTCAAAGTCACGTACTTAGGTTCAGCTAACTGGGTTGGGCAACCCCAAGGGAGTGACCCTGGTCACCTCCGGTTCTCCCTTGTGCCAAGAGCTCCAGACAGGGACAGAACACGGTGTCCTCCACAATGCTACTTCTGCCTCCTAAACACCCATATCTGCCTAGTGCCCAGCTCCGCAGTATGAGTGTGTGTATGTGTGTGTGTGTGTGTGTGTGTGTGTGTGTGTGTGTAAAAAAGTAGGATACCCCAGAATGATGAAGCTGGGCAGGCCTCCACGGAGGGACAAGATGCCTTGCTCGAAGAAGGGTCTATCTTCCAAGCTTCTAGCTGGAAAACTGGAGAGCTGTGCTCCAGGCTCAGCAGGGTGGAACCTTAAACAAAATTAAAGCAAGGCAAACTAAATTTGAAACCCAAACTGCACGTCCAAGGGTCCCCGCTATAAGCGAGATGGGGGTGGAGAGGGCAGACCTGTGAGGGGGCGTGCGAAGAAAAGAACTTTCTGGACAGCCGGAGCCAGCTAGTCTGTGCCTTTGGGGACTCCTGCTCATCTGCCGGTAAGGTTTGGACTGGGAAAGGTGAAGGCCGCTAGTGGGTGGGAGAACAGCCCAAGAGGGAAAGGGTAGCTACTTTACCCTCCCTGCCAGAGCTCGCTGCGGCAAACTTTAAGGGTCAAAGCACCAGAAAACTGCAAGTTTGG
>BDUI01001573.1:65080-75870 GCA_002335545.1 Apodemus speciosus | reverse complement strand
AACTCAGAAATCCGCCTGCCTCTGCCTCCCAAGTTCTGGGATTAAAGGTGTGCGCCACCACTGCCCGGCTTGATATCAACTTTTTTTCTTTCCTTCTTCTTCTTTTTTTTTTTTCCTGTCCTATTCAGGAGCCAAAATTGCTATATGTTTTCAGAAACRGAGACCATATTAATAATTATCTGTAAGGACTGTATTCTTCCTAGACCTTCGTGTGATTGTACAAACTTGTTCTCCAAGCTTCATGACTAAGACCCCAGGGCTGCTTCCATCCTGTGGTAGGGAATGCCTATTAAGCTATGGATTTCCCTGACTATCCCTTAGAGTTGTTGGGCGACTTCAGTGAGAGACACGAAAAAGAACTGTGTAAATTTAAATTCTCTCTCTATAAATGCAATTGCTGCTTTTCTAAGATGTCTTTATGCAGTTAGAACAATGGAGAATTGGGGATTTTTTTTTTTCTTGAGATGAAGGGGAGGGGGCTGGTCTCTTAGAACTGGCTATTTAGAGCAGACTGGTCTCAGATTCACAGCGATCTGCCTGTCTCTGCCTCCTGCGTGGTTAAAGGTTGAGCCACCACGTAGAGCAAAATTTGGAGGTTGATGGTTACAAAGTGAAAGGAGATCCTCATTTATCTGTGGGAACAGGAGTCCTGGGTCTTTCATATGGAAAGACTTTAGAGTGTGAAGTAGACTTTTTTCTGCTGAAGTTGGTTGGGACACAGAGAGATATATAGGTACATTGTATCGAGTGGGTGGCTGAGAGTAGCAAGGTGTGTGCCCAAAGATGCTTAGGCCTGTCCCTTTGATAAGTATTTACTGCCCAAAGCTAGTCATAGACTGTTGGGGGCACACACCTGTAAGAGGATAACAGCTTCCCAGAAACAATGATTTCATGTATTATGTTTCTTTTGTGAGTGGAAAGAGTGAATGTGCGCTTTTTCTCATGTGATGCTCATTTTGTCTTAATTTAAAAAAAAACTTTGTTTTTGATGCTTTCTTTAGGAGCATGATGAGAAGAAACAATAAGCCACTGGGTAGGCTTAGCAGAGGCACAGCCATGGGAAAGGGCTGCTAGCTCTTCCTGCTAAAGCCTGCAGCATGCACACGAGACTGCCTGGAGAAACTGGTGGCCTCTAGGAAGGAAGCAGAAGAGATGTAGGAGCCTGGGGAGTCAGCTGCTTCCAAGAAGAAACTGTAAGTAGAGGAAAATCAAGTTTCTTAAACCCAGCAAGGCTTCAGAGCCTGACTCTGGGCTCGGAAGGATACCAGGACAAAGGATACTGCGCCCCCTGGTGTTAGCTCATACCAGAGTCCGGAGAGCTGTGTGGAGACCAGCAGTCAGGAGCTTCCTAAACCAACCACAGAAAAGTTTCTTCTGTTTGCTAAGCATGCTGGGGTAGAATTTGCCTTTACGTTCTCATTCTGTCTAAGTAGAGACTCTGCTTTAGAGAGAGCTGTGTGCTGCACTCGGGGTACTTTGTTTTATTTGGTTTTCTTTGCATAAAATTTACGCTAGCAGGACAAAGCTTGCTTAAAAGCAATCCCTTTTGGTTGGTCTGGAAACAACAACTCTGCCTTGTGGGTAATGTTCTGGTTTGAGGGGAGCCATTTGGAATTTCAGAAATCCTTGTTCCTTCTCTTAAAAGCGGATAGTTTTGAATAAGATGTTTTAAGGGTTCCCTTAAGCTCCAGTGTAGAATAAGTGATACACTGAGCCATCTTTGCTCAGAGCCTTGCAAATGGAATTTGTTAATTTCTTCGCAGGTGCAGGCCCATTTCAGCATCCAAAGTTTCTTGATTCTGAGCAAAGATTTTTTTTTAAAAGCGCAAAATGTATCTCTTTTCAGCCCAGAAGCCCCTCACCCTCCAGTCTCAAGTAAAAACCCAGCTAGGGAGCTGGAGAGTAAGCACAACTCAGTCGCTGCTATTTCTTTTTAAAAATAAAGTACTAAGTGTTGTGCTGGAAATTCTGCTCAGTGTCGCATGTGGTAGGTGTGAATACATGCTTTAATTGTTCTAGGCACTAGACCAAAAACTTCCCCAGAATTAGCAGGGTTTTCAGCTATAATCTGGCTAACATTTTTCTGCAAATAGGTATGAAGACCAGACTGAGTTGCCATCAAAATTTACAGCTATTCCTCATCTAGTCAGGTGATCAGCCCCAGGGAAGAATTATGGCGCCACTGAGTTTTCCACTCCTCAAACCTGTATGTCTTGTCTCTGACGTGAGCAGTCGGTTATGCCTCGAGGCACTTCTTCCTTCTGCACTGCCTTTCAACTGTTATCTCTGTGCAATGGGCACAGTTTATTATTACCATCACTTCTAGGGATCTCATGATTGGCCCATAAAGAATACTTGAGCAGCAACCTTAGTTCTGTAGCTATGACCAGAAAGCACGTGGCTGTTGTCCTGTATGAGATAGTGTCTGGAAGAGCTGGTCTCCCTCTAAGCCAGGAGAAAGGACAGCATGCAGATGCAGAGGAGAGGGTTTGTGGTAACTGACTCGTGCCTCTCAAAGGGAAGACCCTGGGTGAGAAGGGTTTACCAGATGGCTAATGGCAGTGACTCGGAGCACTGTGAACCCCAATAAAGGAAACAACTATGTTATGGGCTAAAATGCATGCTTCCAAAATTCACAGGTTACAGGCATAATCCCCTGTACCTCAGAATGTGGTTGTATTTGGAGATAGGTTCATTTTTTAAAAGCACCATTCACTTATTACTTGTTTATCTGTTGTGTGTGTGTGTGTACTTGATAGAGGTCAGAGGACAACTTTTAGGAGCTGGCCTTCCTCTTTTTGGGTTCCAGGGATCACATTTCGATGGTCAGTCTTGGCAGCAAGCACCTTTACCTGCTGAGCCATGGCATCAGCCCCACGAGACAGGTTCTTCAGAGACATAATTATGTCTCTGTGAGGTGAGCCTTAATCTAGGGCGACTGATGTGGACCAGATAAGAGGTTGACAGAAACCTGTATAGAGCTAGACCATATAAAGACAGAAGGACAAGGACACCGGATGCAAGGACAAGAGACCAGATACGAACCAAGGAAAGATCCTCGGAATCAACCCTGCTGATAACCTTGGTCTCGGATTTGAGACTCAGACTGTGAGGTGGCTGATAGGCTGCCTTTGCTTAAACCGCTGGATTTGGGCGTTCGATTATGTCAGTTCCAGAGACGAACGCAAACTGGTGTTTGGCAGGAGCCAGTTATGTGCAGCCACTTGGAGATAGAGATCCCGCGTCAACAGAGTTTTCAGTGTGAGAGTCTTTTACCTTTAAATGCTGGCAGGAGGGCCGGCTTTATGGGGATGCAGCATAAGCAGCCACACAGGATCCAGTACTTAGAAGCGTCCGCGTTTGTCCCCGTGTTTTCCAGTGGGGATCTTGCCTTATCATATGTGACTAGGCCTCTGGACATCATGGAACTAGTCTAGTGACAACAGTGATATGAAGTGTAAATGATGTGTGTATTAAGATTACGGGAGCCCAGATCAAGTGTGGCTGGGGGCTACAGTGACCTTGGGATAGTGCATTGAATTTTCTGTTCTAATTGCATTAAGATTTTCCATCCCTGATAATCACCGCGAAAGAATTTATAGAACCCAGAAGTTTGCCAGGGAAGGAAGGAAAGCCACAGATACGATTCTCTTAGACGGAACTATTGTGGCTCAGGCTGTCATTGTTGTTGTTTTGGGGTTTTTTTTGTTTGTTTGCTTGCTTGTTTTAGAGTTCAGCTCTAAGAACGTCACTAGTACCTTTTTATTGTTTTTTTTTTAATTGAGTTTATTGTTAATCTCTGTGTAGGGTATGCACAGCCATGCTTGTGTGCACAGCCATGCTTGTGTGCACAGCCATGCTTGTGTGCACACCCATGCTTGTGTGCACAGCCATGCTTGTGTGCACAGCCATGCTTGTGTGCACACCCATGCTTGTGTGCACACCCATGCTTGTGTGCAGGCCAGAGGGCAGGCCTCKTCCTCCATCTCTCTTCATCTCGTTTCTTGAGACAGTGTCCCATACTGAATAGGGAGCTCACCGGTGGTCTACGATGGCTGCCCAGTGAGTTCTGGGGATCCTCCTGTCTCTGCCCTTCCCCCTAGCACTAAGATTACAAACACATCAGCACAGGAGACTTTTATACAGGTGCCGGGCATCTGAATGAGCCTCCCGTGCTTCACGGAAGATACTTTACCAGGAACTTTCCCCTCAGACCCTCAGGGAGACTTTGGGTGTGAGTGGAGCACTGTGGCTTAAAAGTGACATGTTTGTGCGTCAAGCTGACGAAGGGTGAAGTGTTATGATGAGCTCTAATTGTCAATTTGACATAAACTACCATCACACAGGAATACAGTTTCAATAGGAGATTGTGTACACTGGGTTGGTACAAGTCTGTAGAGGATTGTCTTGATTAAGCTTACCGACGTGGGAAGACCAAGCCCACCATGGGTCCAACCATTGCCATAGCAGAGGCTCTGAACTGTGAGCAGGGAAAGCCAGCCAGCGAACAAGTGTGCATTCATGGCTGTGGTTGTGCTGTAACCAGCTGTTTCAAGTTCCTGTCTTGACGTCCCTACAATGATTGACTGTAACCCTGAATTATAGGTTGGATAAATCCTTTTCCCCGTACGGTGTATGGTGCTTTATCACAATATCAGAAAGGAAACTGAGATTTAAAAAAACAAAAAACAAAAAAAAACAAACAACAAAAACCCTCTGCTCCTCTATGCTGAACTGTTCCTGGGTTCCTCACTAGGAATGAGTTGGGATGAGTTGGGAGGGGTAAGCTGGTGGGTGTGATAAACCCAGGACCACCTGTGTGTGGAAACATGCAGCCTTAGTCATGTACTGTAGATGAACAGTAAGATATCTTTCCATTTCCTGGAGCATGTCAGAGCAGGAGGTTAGAGTCCGGAAGGAAAAAGTTTAGATCCCATTGAAAGAAATGCAGTTATCAGTGAGAGCGGGTCACGGGGCTGTGGCGGAGGCCCCTGCTTTTCTGGATATGCGCTGATTTATAAAGCACACTGACAATAATGCGGTGGAATGTTTGGTCTGGAGGGCTGCTATGCTAGACTTTCTACCCAGCTGTAACCAGAGAGTGTAAATTTCAAAAGGAGGTATTTCTTATGCATGTTTTATGCCTGTTCCCTCCAGGGAATAAATGAAAACTTGTTTGAGACGCTCTGCATTCCTTGGAAGAAGGTCACTATATATTAATATAGAGCCCTCTTTTTCTTTGCAGGCCCAGGACAGATGTTTCCAAGTCACTCCAGGGACAGCATGAGGCTCTCACTGGCCTGTGTCTCAGAAGCTGCTTTCCCCGCCTCTACCCTGTGAATTTCCCAAACTCTCTGAGTCGTGTCCACTCTTCTCTAGTTTGTATGTAAAGAGCCCTTAAAGCAATATCGTGATGGGCTAAGAGTTGTGAGCCGTGGCGGGCAAGGCCTGCACTTGGTTCAGCAAAGGAAATTTCATGCACTTGCTCCTGAGTCAGGGAACCATGGGTTATACAGCTCCCATTTTACCCCAAGAGACAGCCTCTCCCCTCTTCCTAGGAAACAGTAGAATTTAGGAAAATGGATGATTCCATATTTAAGAGGCTTGAAGCTGTATACTTGGCATTTCTGATTTCAGTTCTAAAATTCTTTCCCTTAATCATAAGGGAAATAAGAAATGCAGTTACAACTTTTCATTTAAAAACCATTGCATTAAGACAAATGGAAATACATATAAAATATGTATAAAAGTGTTCATGGTTTGATCAGAGCTGGGGATATAGCTCAGTCATGGGGGGCTTGCATAACAATGCGCATAGTCCAAGGTTCAAGACCCAGCACGGGCAAAGAGAAGCAGAAGGAGCGGAGCTATTCACAGCAGCATTTTCAATACAGACATGAAGGGGAAAGAGTTCAAATACCTACTGAGGAATGGATAAGTGTAATGTGGCTTATCTACATAACTCGATACTAGTCATCGGTAGAAAGGTTTGAAATGATAGATATGATGGATGATTCTTTAAACATCTTCCTAAGTAATGAAGCCATGCACAAGGAAAGGCATTTCTGGAGTATACAGGCATACCATTTTAGAGAAAAAGCACAATACTGGTTACCTGGACTTGGAGAGTTGAACTGGACTTTGGGAGACAGCAGAGCGGAACAGAATTTACTTGAGTGGTGATAAAAAATGTTCTCGAATTAACTGAAGTGATGCTTGTTGCATTTGATAACTGCACTTAAAAAACCACTGAATTTTACATTTGAATGGGCGAATCGCATGGTACATTCATTATATCTCAATAAAGCCGTGAGTGTTTCTAAGAGATACTTAAAGACCTGGCCTGTCTTTCTTTCTTTGAATCTAATTGCCTTCTGAAAGTGCTTCCAAAATTAAAAGCAGATCCTACAAGTAGAAATGAGAATGTAAACAACAACAACAAACCAACCCAAAAACAAAACAAAAAAAAATCAGTGGGTTTCCTGGAGAGGTTCCAACCTGAACATTAATGGCTACCTGCAGTGCACATACCCATGTCTCCTCTAAACTTAAAGGATTTTTTATTGCGACAAAATCATTAAACTATATTTAAACGGGATCTGGAGAGATATCCCATCGTGGTTAGGAGCATGTGCTGCCCTTGCAATGGGACTTTCAAGGTTTAGGGTTTTTAATTGTTCTGACTTAACATCATGACCAAAGACAGGTGAGGAAGAAAGGATTTACTTGGCTTACACATCCTCATTGTAGTCCATCACAGAGGGAAATCAGGACAGGATCTCAAGCAGGGCAGGAACCTGGAGGCAGGAGCTGGTGCAGAGGCCACAAAGGAATGTTCTTTACTGCCTTACCCAACCTGCTTCCTTATAGAACCAACCCAGGACCAGCCCAGTTTTGGTACCACTCACAAGGGGCCAGGCCCTTCCCCATCAATTACTAAGTAAGAAATTGCCCTACAGCCTGACCGTATGAAGACATTTTGTCAATTGAGGTTCTGTCCTTTCAGATAACCCTAGCTTGCCTCAAGTTGAAATAAAACTCACCAGCACAACTGACCTTTTGTCACCCTGACACACAAGCACATCACCGCTGACACATAACCTTTCCTTTTTTGTGCTTCCCCAAGATTACACGTTAATATAAACATTACAATATAAGCATTCCAAAATTTTAAAGTTCCACAGTCTTAAAAAAAAAAAAAACCCAAAAAACAATCGATCTCTTTGAAATAGCCAGTCTCTAAAAGTCCAAAGTCTCATAAAATTCAAAGTCTTTCAACTGTGGGCTCCTGTGGAATCCAAAGTAAATTAAATAGTTTCTCACTTCAAGAGGAAGGACGAGGGCACAGTCACCATCGGAACAAAGCCAAACAAACTCCAGCGGTATAAATAACTTAATGACCAATGTCTGGGATTCACTCAGTCTTCTGGGCTCCTCCCAAGGGTTTGTATCACTTCTCTGCCCTCTGCAGCACACACAGCTTGTCTTTGGGCTCCTGCTGGCTCCATTCCTCCGCAGCTGCTGCTGCTGTTCTTGGTGGTCACCCTGCCGTACTCACAGTCTTCTGCTTCAGTTGGGCTGCACTTTCATCAATAGCTCCTCACTGAGCTCTCTTCATGGTGCCAAACCTCAGCTTTTCTCCATGTCCCCTTCAATTGCGGGGTTCCAACTGCTACTTAGGCTGCACCATCTCCAACGGCCTATCCCGGCTTCTCACAGTGCCAAATCTCCGCTGTTTCTCATGCTTTCAAAACCAGTATTACTTGGGCAACTCTTACACCACCAAGTTCAGCTATCAGCATACGGTACAAATTTGGCCACCTCTGGAACACCACTTCTTTGTGTAGAATCTGAGAAAATACTTCCCAGATTTCATTCACCTCAATGATGCTGGTCTCTTCTTAATCATCTTAATCGAGGTTAATTTCTTAGCTCCAGTTGACCAGCTTCTATTGTCCCAATAAAGYAATGGTTTTATTTCATTGGCTCTGGTCTTTTGTTAATCACATCCAATTCTTCAGCTACTCAGAACCACAGGCTCTGTAGAGTCTTTGCACCCCTTCTACACCGTCACAAGCTAGGCCTGCATCATCTGCACCGCTCTCAATCTTCCAAGCACCTGCACAACCGCTCGTTGAGTTCTCAACACTCAGTGGTTTTCTAGCCCAAAGTTCTAAAGTCCTTCCACAACCCTCCCCAACACAACACAGTCAGTCTTGTCACAGCAAAAGCCCAACTTGTCTGAGGTATTGATATCCTGGTACCAACTTGTCTTAGGGTTTCTACTGCTATGATGAAACTCCATAACCAAAAGCAAGTTGGGAGTGAAAGGGTTTGCTTGGCTTACATTTCCACATTATAGTCCATCACTGAGGAAAGTCAAGACAGGATCTCATGCAGGGCTGGAACCCTGGAGACAGGATCTCATGCAGGGCTGGAACCTGGAGACAGGAGCTGATGCAGAGACCACGGAGGAGTGCTGTTTACTGGCTTGCTCCATGTGGCTTGCTCCACCTCCTTTCTTATAGAAACAAGGAGCCAGGGATGGCACCGCCCACAATGGGCTGGTCCCTCCCCATCAATCACTAAATAAGAAAATGTTCTACAGCCTGATCTTATAGGGGCATTTTTCTCTATTGAAGTTCCCTCCTTTCAGATAACTCCAGCTTGTATCAAGGTGACACAAACCAGACAGCACAGGGTCTGAGTTCAGTTCCCCCGCACCCAGGTTGAATGCTCCCCATCACCTGTAACTCCAGCTCAAGGGGATGCATATGCTTTCCCGGCCTTCACAGGTACCTGCACTTATGTGTGTGTGCATACCCATACACAGACATACACATATGCACATAGTTAAATATAAGCAAATCTTTACATACNAACATTCCCACCTATGGATCACTGAGGCACAAGCCTACACACACACACACACACACACACACACACACACACAGAGAGAGAGAGAGAGAGAGAGAGAGAGAGAGAGAGAGAGAGAGAGAGGGAGATTGTGTTTTGGGGGTGCAGACTGCAACTAGGGATTAAGGATTCCTTTTGGGTGTAGGTGAAACTGATTTCTACTCTGCCCAATGGCCTTGGGAAAGGGCTTCCCATCTGCTATGACTACCCCCCCCCCCCACACACACACAATGTCAGAAAATCTGCCCACAAATATTGGCACCAAGCTGCCATGACAGGCGGTGCTGCTTTAAATAGGAGGAAGACAGCCGACCCTGAGCAGGCAAAAAGAAAGTCACAACCTTCCCAGCGATCAGGCTACCTACCTCCAGCCCCCCAAAGCCCAAAGGCAGAGACCCAGAAATTCTCCGTTTTAGAGCAGAGCTGGGAACGTATCAGCAGGATCCCAGACCTCTGTTTGATTTTAGAAACCAGGTACAGTCTACATGCAGATGGGTCCTGGAAGGCCAGTTGTTAAAGGGAAGCAAGGTAAGTCTGGTTTCCCCTTCCCCTCCTGTGTCCCACCTATCCCCTCCCCTCCTGCTTATGCAGAGAAAAGGAACCATTGGAAGAAATTTGAGAGGCATTTAGCTCCACTCTTGTGAGCAGTATGTTCCTTTTGTTTTGTTCAAAGCCGGGAGGGGGGGAGGGGGCATTTGATTAGGGAAGGTCTGGGTTCAGTCCTGGACCCAAAGACAGAATTTATCCCAGGGAATTGAGGTGCTGGCTGTCACTTTTCTCTGGATGACCGAACCTTCAGTTATACCCCCTCTGTTCCACTGAGGKCAATCCTCTTCTCTGGAGATGGTTGTGTTGACAGGTGCACCCATGAAACATCTCAAGTCCTTTCCAGTCTCCCTTCAAAGATGATGACCCTAAACAAGTCACCTGTTTCCTGACTTTCTGGACTTGTCCTGGAGACTGTTCACTTGTCTCTCATCGACCCTCTCTGCACAGCCTAAGCTGCAGTTTCTCCCAGGGAAGCATTCTATCTGCTAATCCCAAGCTTGGGCGACTTCCTCCTGCAGAGTGTCACTAAATTGTAGATAGCATCTCAGGAAGTTTTGGGCACCGAGCAGATCATCTTGGCTTTCCACACAGCTTTCCAAATCAACTGGGCTCTGCATTGTCATTTTGAAGAAACTGAGGCACAGGGGAAGGGTTTGACCTAAGGATGTGGGCGGGGCTGAGATCAGGGGCTGCAGGCAGCCTCAGGACATCTTGAGTTTGGAGTCCACTTGCTCAGTCTGAAGGAGGTGCGAAAGCTGACAATGGGCTACTGTTTAGTGAGTGTCAACTGCGCAGCAGAGCACGTGCCATCCAGACATGCTACATAAGTCATCCTCTTAGCAGCTCTGATGAGTCTCATTAGCCCCAGCAAAGTGTAAAAAACATAATAGGAAGACCGGCATAAATCAAAATTCTTCAAGTAATGTAAAAGAACATAAACTGAAAGTGAAAGCCTTCGACTTCACCCTTTCTCCCAAAATTCCATTTATAGTTTTCATTTCCATGGCCAAGTATGTACCTGACAAACGCTATCATCTTTTTATGAGTGGGAAAAGGAAGGCTCTCAAGCTACTACAACATGGCCGCCTGTCTCCAGGCTAGCCCGTCCCACGGCTCTCTGTAAACTAATAAAATGTAGGGGAAATATGTGAGTGAGTAAAACATTGATACCAAAAAAGTTACAAGACTAGAGTAGATATCAACTTTTTGGTTTTTTGTTTGTTGGTTTGTTTGTTTGTTTTGTTTTTTGAGACAGGGTTTCTCTGTGTAGCCCTGGCTGTCCTGGAACTCACTCTGTAGACCAGGCTGGCCTCAAACTCAGAAAT
>BDUI01001572.1:141324-154346 GCA_002335545.1 Apodemus speciosus | reverse complement strand
AATATATACAAAAAAAAACTCAAGAAGTCAAAGTCCAGAGAATCAAATAACCCTATTTTTTTAAAAAAAAAAAAATGGGGTAAAGAGCTAAACAAAGAATTTTCAGCTGAGGAATATGGAAAGGCTGAGAAGCACCTAAAGAAATGTTCAGCTCCCTCCTCCTCTGCCACCACCTGTCCTGTTCATTCTGATGTGGTAGACCCCTGCCAGTTCTGCCACAGGGAAGACCTCATTTCCCGATACTTTCTAGAGAACCAGCAGCATGCAGGACATTCAGTAAGAACCACCTCTACCTCTGGAGGCCCAGAGCCAATGCCTGGGACTCACTACCCAGCAACCACTCTCCTTCCATCTCTTCTACCCCTGCCTCCTCTGCCACCACAGCCTGACCTGTTCATTCCAATGTGGTAGACCCATTTCCTGATACTTTCTAGAGAACAAGCAGCACGCAGGGCATTTGAGAACCAGCAGCCTGCAGGGCATTCAACCCTTGCTAGGTCTGCCACAGGGAAGACCCTATCTCCTGATACTTACTGGAGAACCAGCTGTATGCAGGGCATTTGAGAGAAAGGGAATCCCAGGAGCACAGATACACAGGCCTGCAGGACAGAGAAGCCACAGTCAGAGATAGCAAGACCAGCTAACACCAGAAATAATTAGATGGCCAAAGGCAAATGCAAGATGATTACCAACAGAAACCAAGGCAGCATGGCACCATCAAAACCCAGTTCTCCCACAACAGCAAATCCTGGATACTCCATCACATTAGAAAAGCAAGAGTTGGATTTAAAATCACATCTCATGAAGCTGATAGAGGACTTCAAGAAGGACATAAATAACTCCCTTAAAGTAATACAGGAGAACATAGGTCAACAGGTAGAATCCCTTAAAGAGGAAACACAAAAATCCCTTAAAGAATTTCAGGAAAACACAAACAAGTGAAGAAACTGAACAAAACTACCCAGGATCTAAAAATGGAAGTAGAAACAATAAAGAAATCGCGAAGTAAGACATCTCTAGAAATAGAAAACCTTGGAAAGAATTCAGGAGTCATAGATGCAAGCAATAACAGAATACAAGAGATAGAAGAAAGAATCTCGTATGCTGAAGATTCCATAGAAAGCATTGACTCAACAGTCAAAGAAAATGCAAAATGCAAAAAGCTTGTAACCCAAAACATCCAGGAAATCCAGGATACAATGAAAAAAACAAACACAAGGATTATAGGTATAGGGACTGGTGAGATGGCTTAGTGGTTAAGAGCACTGACTGCTCTTCCAAAGGTCCTGAGTTCAAGTCCCAGCAACCACATGGTGGCTCACAACCATCCATAATGAGATCTGACGCCCACTTGTGGAGTGTCTGAAGACAACTACAGTGTACTTAGGTAATGAGATCTGACGCCCACTTGTGGAGTGTCTGAAGACAACTACAGTGTACTTAGGTATAATAACAAATAAATCTTTTTTAAAAAAAGGATTATAGGTATAGAAATACCAACACAAGGTGGGAAACCACACTGCAGAAAAAGCAATAAAGTAATCTTTTAACAAACCCAATAGAAGATAGAAACACAAACAGAATTTCACCTTTAACAAAGAAGATAACAGTAAGCAACAATCACATTTCCTTAATATCTCTTATCATCAATGGTCTCAATTCCCCAATAAAAAGACATAGAATAACAGACTGGATATGGAAACAGGACCCAACATTTTGCTGCATACAAGAAACCCACCTCAGTGACAAAGGCAGTCAGTACTTCAGAGTCAAAGGTTGGAAAACAGTTTTCCAAGCAAATGGTCCCAAGAAACAAGCTGGGGTGGTCATTCTTATATGGGATAAAATTGACTTTCAACCAAAAGTTGTCAAAAAATGATAAGGAGGGACACTTCATACTGGTCAAAGGAAAAGTCTACCAAGATGAACTCTCAATTCTGAACATCTRTGCTCCAAACACAAGAGCACCCACATTCATAAAAGAAACTTTACTAAAACTCAAAGCACACATTGCACCGACACAATAATAGTGAGAGACTTCAACACCCCACTCTCAACAGTGGACAAATCATGGAAACAGAAACTAAACAGAGACACAGTGAAACTAACTGAAGTTATGGACCAAATGGATCTAACAGATATTATAGAACACTCCACCATAAAGCAAAATAATATACCTTCTTCTCAGCACCTCATGGTACCTTCTCCAAAACTGACCATATAATTGGTCACAAAACAAGCCTCAATAGACACAGAATTATTGAAATTAATCCGTGCAACTTGTCAGATCACCACGGCCTGAGTCTGGTCTTAAGTTCAAACAAAAACAATAGAAAATACACATGCACATGGACTTTTAACAATGCTCTTCTCAATGATAGCTTGGTCAAGGAAGAAATAAAGAAATAAATTAAAGACTTTTTAGAATTTAATGAAAATGAAGACAAATCATACCAAAACTTATGGACACAATGAAAGCAGTGCTAAGAGGAAAACTCATATCTCTAAGTGCCTCCAAAAAGAAAATGGAGAGAACTTACACTAGCAACTTGACAGTGCACCTGAAAGCTCTAGAACAAAAGGAAGCAAATACACCCAAGAGAAGTAGACAGCAGGAAATAAACTCAGGGCTGAAATCAAGCAAATTGAAACAAAAAGAACTATACAAATAATCAACAAAACCAGGAGCTGGTTCTTTGAGAAAATCAACAAGATATATAAACCATTAGCCAGACTAACCAAAGGGCACAGAGGCACTACCCAAATTAATAAAATCAGAAATGAAAAGGGAGACATAACAACAGAAACTGTGGAAATTCAAATAATCATCAGCTCCTACTACAAGAGCTTATACTCAACAAAATTTGAAAATCTGAAAGAAATGGACAACTTTCTAGATACATACCAGATTCCAATGTTAAAACAGGATCAGACAAACCATCTAAATAGTCCCATAAGTCCTGAGGAAATAGAAGCAGTTATTAATAGTCTCCCATCCAAAAAAAAAAGCCCAGGACGAGATGGGTTTAGTGTGGAATTCTATCAGATCTTCAAAGAAGAGCTAATACCAATACTCTTCAAACTATTCCATGAAATAGAAAGTCAAGGAACACTACCCAACTCATTCTATGAAGCCACAATAACACTTATACCTAAACCAAACAAACCGAATAAGGAAAGAGGACTTCAGACCAATCTCCCTTATGAACTTCAATGCAAAAATACTCAACAAAATTCTGGCCAACTGAATCCAAGAATGCATCAAATGATAATTCACCAGGATCAAGTAGGCTTCATCCCAGGGATGCAGGAATATATAGAAATCCATCAATGTAATCCACTACATAAACAAACCCAAAGAAAAAACACATGCTCATTTCTTTAGATGCTGAAAAGGCTTTTGACAAAATTCAACATTCCTTCATGATAAAGGTCTTGGAGAGATCGGGAATTAAAGGTCCATACCTAAAAATAGTGCAAACCTGTAGCCAATATCAAACTAAATGGAGAGAAACATAACACAATGCCACTAAATTCGGGGACCAGACAAGGCTGCCCACTCTCTCCCTATCTATTGAATATGGTACTTGACGTTGTAGCCAGAGCAATCAGACAACAAAAGGAAGTCAAAGGTATACAAATTGGAAAGGAAGAAGTCAAAATATCACTATTTTCAGATGATATGATCGTATACTTAAGTGACCCCAAAACTTCCACCAGAGAACTCCTAAAGCTGATAAACAACTTCAACAAAGTGGCTGGATATAAAATTAACTCAAACAAATCAGTAGCCTTCCTCTACTCAAAGGATAAACAAGCTGAGAAAGAAATTAGGGAAATGACATCCTTCACAACAGTCACAAATAATATAACATACCTTGGTGTGACTCTAATCAAGCAAGTGAAAGATCTGTATGACAAGAACTTCAAGTCTCTGAAGAAAGAAATTGAAGAAGATCTCAGAAGAGGGAAAGATCTCCCATGCTCATGGATTGGAAGGATTAATATAGTAAAAAATGGCCATCTTGCTGAAAGCAATCTACAGATTTAATGCAATCCCCATCAAAATCCCAAATCAATTCTTCAGAGAGCTAGAAAGAGTAATTCTCCAATTCATCTGGAATAACAAAAAACCCAGAATAGCGAAAACTATTCTCCACAACAAAACATCTGGGGGAATCACCATCCCTGACCTCAAGCTCTACTACAGAGTAATAGTGATAAAAAGTGTTTGGTATTGGTACAGACACATGAAGGAAGATCAATGGAATAGAATTGAAGACCCAGAAAAGAACCCACACTCCTATGGTCATTTGAGATTTGACAAAGGAGCTGGAAAGTTCAGCATATAAGGAAGTAACAGGTAGGAGCTGAAGGATGATGGGAAAACCTGGAGACCAGGTCCACCTTGGTATGTAAAACATGCACATCAGCTGTTGTTTGTGCAGTGTCTGAATCCCAACAATCACAAGCTCAAAAATTTAAATTTCCTTTGGTTGTCTTCTTACAGACTTAAAAGTACTTCTTATCCTCTTGAAAAACAACCCTGTCCAATCTATATAGCCTCTGGAAAAGTGTTAATGCTTTTAACCAAGAACCATTTTTGGGTCCCTAAGCTTTTGCTATGATTCAAAGGTGTGAGTCTACTGCTTTTTCTACAATGTAGATTTCAGTACAGAGTACAAACAATGATAAAGCTAATATATTTACAATTTTTATATATCTAAAGTGTATCTCCTTTAACAAAATAAAAAGATTCATGTACACTTCAGGGAGTCATGAGACTTGGATACACCTGTCACAGGTCAGATGGACTCCAGATAAGGACTCCTGTCAATCAACAACCTAAGKTTTTTGGCCTTATGTCCATTCTTGAAGATGGGATCTCTCTCTCTCAACTCTGGTCTTGGGAACCCCACCCCCTCACACCAACTACTAGGCCTATGGTTCTGAATTTTTAATATATACCCTAAATATAAAAAAAAAATCCCTAAACTTCTTACCTTTGCCGTCCCTAATCTATCTGTTCCAGCAGATCTCAGATCAACTAAAGACTGAAATCTGCTCCAAAACTGCTTACAACATACCATCCTCTGGTATCCCTTTAGAACCTGCATTCTAGGCTGCTGCTCCAAAGCAGCCTGCACTTCACAAGTCCTAGATACTCACACAGAACCTTGGCAGTGAGCAAAGCAGATATTCCCCAACCTGCATCCCTTCCCAGCTTTGACCAACATTCCAGCCTTCCTGGATACCCTTGACAATAATGCCCCAATTTCAACAGGAAGTAGTTATAGAAGAGAGTACATTGCCCCTTATCATCAACAAAAARCCTGGAATGTCAGATCCCAAAGAAATCAGCAACAAGTTTCACTGAGTACTCACTCACTGCTCAGTACTCAGCTCCTCCCACCACCTCTCACCTTGTCCCATACACTAAACTTCTCCAGCTCAGGGACTAGGTTTCCCTTCCCTCAGCCTCTGACCCCTATATAACTCAGACATTTTGACACTGTGCTCTCTTGGTTCACCCATTCTCTTGGTGTCTTGGGCAGTGGCTCCTCTCTTGTGCTTGCCCTCTATCCCCATACTTCTCTTCCTCTCTTGCTCTACCCCCCACCCCCGTCTTCTGCTGGCCTGGTTCAGTATGGACTCCTCCAGATAACTCTGGCTATTTTCTCCCTCATATTGATGAACCAGCCAGACTCTGTATGAAGGTTTGAAGCCATTTTATTATAAGGTCAGAATAAGTTCATTTCTTTTTGCTGCAAAACTCAAATTTGACAGCACACTAACCTGTTTCTGGAATTTGATATGTTCCCCACCCTATGGAGTTTGACTCATACTTTGAACATACCCTAAACTCTACCCTTATAAGATGAGGTGTTCTGACAAGGAATCTTGAGATATCTTGAGATTCTACCAAGATGATCTATAATTTAACCTGTAAAATTTGCTTGCCAAGTCTTTGTTACAAATTCCTTTGAAAATCCCTGGTTTGCACTTTTTCCCTATAAAAAGAGGGCCTGAAACCCTACACTGCTCTCTCAAATCTCACATTAGAGAGTCAGTCCTATGTGTAGTAAATGAAAATTGCTTAATTGATTTTAATTTGGGTGGTGGGCTTCATTCTTGCTCAGTGGGATTAACAATATCTCCAACAAAACCTCTCTCCTCAACCATACCTAGAAGTGGCAATGTCCCCATTCATAAGGACTACACCTATCTATGGGTGTATTGATCCTATATCAATATACTCATATTATATAGTTAAGTTTTATGTTGGTTTAGTTTCTATGGTATACTTGAAGAGAAAAACTTCAAATATGCCTGAATAAGCCAAATGGACTTTTTATTCACCACCAGCCAGACTGTCCCAAGCAGAGTTGTGAGCCTTGACCTCCAGTTCATTCAAGTTTTTAAGGACAAGAAACCAGAAACTGTGACATATACAGAAAGGCAGTGTCTTATTTAGGGTTTCCATTGATGTGAAGAGACACCATGACCAAAGCAACTCTTATAAAGGACAGCATTTAATTGGGGTTGGCTTACAGGTTCAGAGGCTCAGTCCATTATCATCAAGGTAGACAGCATGGTAGTATCCAGGCAAGCATGGTTCTGGAAGTAGGAACTGAGAGTTCTACATCTTGTTCCAAAGGCACCCATGAGAATACTCTCATGGACAGCTAGATGGGTCTCAAAGCCCACCCACCAGTGACACACTTCCTCCAACAAGGCCATATCTCCTAATAGTCCCACTCCCTGGGCCAAGCGTATTCAAATCACCACAGGCAATTTTGAACATCTAAAACAAGCAGTGTTGTTTATAGAAAATGGAGAGATAGTAGTTACATGATCAAGCAGTTACTCTTAGCTCAGGGTCACATTGTATAGGAATTTATGGCTGGTCCAGAGACCAATTTATTATAGGCCTTTATGGCTGGTCAAAGTAACCAGAGACYAGTTTTACCCAAGTTGGTTTTAGAAAGTATTCTTAAGAATCCTTTTATGTGATGACATAACTATAGTTCAGTAACTCACTACATAGTAAAGTGGTAGTTGTAAGTTTTCCTTCAAGATCCATGACTTTAGTCCTGGGTCATTGGCTAAGTTTCTAGTACCAAGCACGATTTCCCTCTTGTTGAGTAATCTTAAGTCCAATTAGAGAGCTATTAGTTACCACTAAAGTATGTATGCCACTTATGAATCTTTAGGGTTATTGTGTCATGCTGGTCCTTGTCATGAATTATTGGTACCATAGATGGGTAGGATTGTTGGCTGCTTCCCTCCTTTGGAAGCTTGCATAGTGCCTTCTTGTACTATGAAAGATAGTCCTAAAAAAACGAAGGAAAGAGATGGGGGAGGAGGGAGGGAGAGAGGGAAGAAAGGGGGAAGGAAGGAAGGAAGGAAGGAAGGAAGGAAGGAAGGAAGGAAGGAAAAAAGAAAGTCCTCAAGGAGAAGTCATTCAGATTCGATACAGCTCAGGTGTATCTGGGTCCTATGTGTGAGGTACATGGTGTCTTTGCCAATAGGTACTTACCTTCCACCTCTGGTCTATAAGCCAGGGACAACAATAGCCTATAATGTTTTGGTAGTCTCTTTGAACAACCCTTACAAACATTTCAAAAGATGGTATCTAATGTTAGATAGTCCATGGCTTTTGGGGCTTCTTTGTCCAGATGAGAAAATTTCATGTAATCTATATATGTATATGTATATGTATATGTATATGTATATGTATATGTATATGTATATGTATGTATAGGTGTAGGTGTACGTGTACGTGCAGGTATAGGTACATATGTACATACAGACTTATATATATTATAGGTATCTTTAGTTAGATAAGTAATATTATGATTTCTTATAACTTTTTCAAGTATCCTTATATTTATGTTACCCTCTGTGATGGTTTGAATATGTTTGGCCAAGGGAGTGGGACTATTAGGAGGTGTGGCCTTGTTGGAGTAGGTGTGTCACTGTGGATGTGGGCTTTAAGACCCTCATCCTAGCTGCTTATAACCCAATCTTCCATTAGCAGTCTTCAGATGAAAATGTAGAACTATCAGCTCCTCCTGCACCATGACTGCCTGGATGTTCCCACCTTGATGATAATGGACTGAACCTCTGAACCTGTAAGCCAGCCTCAATTAAATGTTGTCCTTTATAAGACTTGCCTTGGTAATGGTGTCTGTTCACAGCAGTAAAACACTAGCTAAGATCCCTTCTTTCTCTTTGTTCTGTATTTATTTCCATTTGCTTCTCTAATTAGAACATTCACCCCACTTTTTCTATTTCTCTAATCATATATCTTATACCCCACTATTCTTTTTTTACTGCTCCTTTATGCCTCCCCCAATCCTGTGCAATGGTCTCTTTTTAATTTCCTTTTTTCCTGCAGTTATATCAGGTTATATACTCTTTTCTGAAGCTTTAAAGCTAGGAGCCTCAGATGGGAGAGAATGTGCAAGGTTTGCTTTTGTGTGTTTGGACTACCTCACTTAATAGGATCTTTTCTAGTTTTAGTCATTTACCTGCAAAGATCATGATTTCATATCTCTTTACATCTGAGTAGTATTCCATACTGTATATGTACTTCTCATTATCCATTTGTCAGTTGAAGGGCATTCAGGATGTTCCTATTTCCTGGCTATTTGTGAATACAGTAGCTAAAAACACAGCTGAGCAAGTAACTGTGGAGTAGGATATCAAGTCCTTTGGACATATGTCAGCAAAGCAACAGTATGGCTGAGTCATATAGTAGATTTATGTTTAGCTTTTTGAGAATTCTCTACACTGATTTTCAGACTGGCCAAACCAGTTTGCAATCCCACCAACAGTGAATGGAAGCCTCACATACTTATCACATTATAACTTTGTTGTCAGTTTTCTTGATTTTAGGTATTCTGACTGTGGTAAGATGAAATCTCAAAGTAGTTTTAATTTGCATTGCCTTAATTTCTAAGGGTATTGAGTACTCTTGAGTTACTTCCTAGGTATTTTTATTTCTCCTTTCAAAAACTTTCTGTTCAGTTCTATAGCATACTTTTAATTGGGTTGCTTGAGTTTTTGACACTGATTTTTGAGTTCTTAATATATTCTGTATATTAATGTTCTATCAGACATGTAACTGGCAAAGACTCTTTCCCATTCTGAATGCTCTTCTTCATTCATTTTCTTATAGCAGATGCTTCTTAATGAAAATTAGTCCCATTTATCAATTATTAATCTTAATTCCTGGGCAAATGGAATCTTATTCTGGAAGTGATTTTCTATACCTATATCATGTAAGGTACTGCCTATGTTTTCTTCTTACAGTTTCAGTGTTTCAGGTTTCACATTTGTGTCTTTGATCCACTTGTAGCTAGTTTTTGTGCAAGGTGATAGCTATGGGTCTAATTTCATTMTTCTACATGTGGACAATACAGTTTTCAAAGAACCATTTATTGAATATGCTTTCTTTTCTCCAGAGTATGTTTTGGCATCTTTGCCAAATATTAAAATGCTGAAGTTATGTGTACTCATATTTGAATCTTTGATTTATGATATTAAAATATAAAACTACTGTCTATTTACTTGTGTTCCTCTTTCAAAACATAATTTCTTTCAAAGTTCTTATTTCCTCCAACTTAAAACTAAAACAATTAAAAAATAAAATCACAGTCTTGTTTTTGTTTGTTGTGTACCTTAGGTACTTTTCTATTGCTGTGATAAAATGCCATGACCAAGGTAACTTATGCAAGAAAGGATTTAATGAGCTTACATTTCTAAAGAATTAGAACCTATGCTGGTGGGGGCAGCATGGAAGTAGGCATGGCAGCTGGAGAAGCAAGTAGAAAACTCATATCTTGAACCACAAGCATAAAGCAGAGAGAACGAACTTGAAGTTGCTTGAGTCTTTAAGCTCTCAGAACCTGCCTCCAGTGACATACTTCCTTCAGCAAGTCTGCACTTCCTAAATAACCTCCCAAAAGTGCCATCAACTGAAAAATCAAATAGTCACATGCCTGAGTTGATGGAGGGCATTTCTCATTCAAAACAYCACACCATAATAAAATATTCCAACAAAAGCAACTTAAATGAGAAGGGGTTTATTTAACTCATAATCACAGAGTATAACTCATCAGTGTGGGGATATCAAGGCAGTAGGAACTTGGAGCAACTAGCTACATTATATCCATAGTCAAAAACAAAGAGCCATCAATTAAAGCATGCATGCTAGTGCTCAGCTCATTTTCTTCACTCTTCAATAATTTAGAGTTCAGTGGCCAGCGAACGGTGTCACCCAGAGTGGGCAGGTGTTCTCATCCCAATTAATATAAAATAATTCCCCACAGATATGTCTATAGGCCAACTTAATCTAGATTGTGAATTCCTTCCCAGGTGAGCCTAGATTATGTCAAGTTGATAATTAAAAATTAACCAACAAAGTTATTTAAGAACCAAGCTGTTGATATCTTCTCAGCCCACTTTGATCCTTATCAATAAACAGGTTAGGCTCTGTGTGTTTAAAATAAAAAAAAACTACTTTATTTACATTGAGTCATATCTTTGAGACTACAGATTTTGCATTTAAGATTGCTTAATGATATTTAAATAAAAGTTCTGAACAATAGTTTAAATCTGGCAAAAATTAAAAATTTTCAGTATTGGGCAGAGAGATTTCTCAGGGTTTAAGAACACTAGCTGCTCTTCCAGTGAACCTGGGTTCAACTCTCAGCATCCATGTGGTGGCTCACAATTGTCTGTTCCATGGGATCTGGTGTCATTTTCTGATCTCCAGAGGCACCATGCCTTCACTTGGTACACACGGATATATGCAGGCAAAATGCATAGATACACAAAATGAAATAAAATATTTTTTAAATCTTCAGTATTTTTAAAATATAGATTTATGTATGACTGTGTATGTACATTGTTTACAAGTGTATATATTTTAAAATTCTTTACATAGTACAGAATTGGTATATAACTTGTAAATTAAAGCTGTTAAATTAGCCCAAATTCTTTTTAGTTCACTATATAATTGGAGTTTAAAGAAAAAAGCTACAGCCCCAACAGTCCCAAGAGCCCTATGAGATTAACTTGACCATAAGTTTCAAAATGCATTCAAAGAACTGGTGAAGGAAAGAAAAAAGAAATTTAATTGATGTGGTGACATTAGGGGAACCAATTAACAGACCCAACACTCTGAAGTCTGTCTGTCTTTGGGATAAAGACATGGCATTTAAAGTTAAGTAATCGAGACAAGGCACAAGATATTCAGGCCTAGATAAGAGGTGGTCTATTTGATGATTTTCTTAGTTCTAGTTCTACAAGATGGTCCAAAGAAATCCCTGCTTTGAAAGAATGGACTGGTTCTTAGAAAATGATTGATCCTAYTCTTGGGTACAACTTTGTCCTCATGGATAATTACCCTCATCTGGGAGATGGTCATGCTAAGTTCTACTGTTCTTAGAATCCAGGAACTGGGTCAGTGGCTTATTTTTGTCCTTTTAATGTTCCTTGAGTAATTAATGTGTTTGCGTAAATGGTACGCAAGTATGTCAAAAAAGGAGATAGACACAAAAATAAGAATAGAGATGCCAGAAGCTTATTTTACTTTGGATACCCCATCACCCTAAATGAAAAGCAAATGCTCTTTAACAAAACAAATTTCCAAATGTTTGTTATAATAAGGTTTAAATCTTTAACAAATTGGATAATTTGAACTTATTGCTTTAAAAAAAATCTTCAGGTCTGTTAACACATTTTACCTGTGCTTCAGACACTGTTTCCTGTGTTTCATTAAAATATAAAGTTGTTTTATTAAGGATAAAATGTTTTCTAAATTTTATAAAGAAAAAAAGGTAGACAAAAAACTGTGAAGTAATAAAGGAGATACAAAATGTTACAGATACAAAAGGAGGAGAGGGAGAAATGAGAAATAAGTAGCACTAAGTGTATTTAGAAATCCATAGAGAAACATTATTTTATAAGCTTATTTAAAACATACACACAGTTTAAGAGGAGTCATTTCACTTGGGGTGATAATGCTCTCCCATAAAAACTTGAGTGCAAGGTATGGGAAACATCCCTTTGTATTGTTGGTCAAGAAAGTCAAACTGACTCCCAAAAGCATAAAGTCTATTACCATTGCTCTTAGTTGTATCCCAGAACTTGAAGACAAGACTCCCTTGCTGAGATATCATATGCTTTGGACACAGGACCCAGAGGAATCCAAATGAACTGACCTGGAAGCCTGTACCCTGAAGACTAGCTCTCACAGTATTGGAAGATGTTATGCAAGCTGCCGAGGGAGAAAAGTAATCAGTAGTCCTAGCCAGCTGTAAAGCCTGAATCACAACGAATGGTCACCTTGGCAAGATAACCCTAGCTGTGCCACGGTGGTACTTTTATTTTAAGATTAACCAACAGCTGTCTAATTGGACACAATATCTGTTCTATACGAGCGAATTTGTGCCTGGTACTATAAACCTAACCTATGGCTGGAGAGGTCATGGGTCCTAGATGAGAACCTACTACTGTCACTTTCCTAAACTAATACAAATTCTAACTGAATTCTAAATGCTTATTGTTATACCCACAGGTAAACAGTGCTGTCACCTTCATCACAGAAGCTTCTTTTTGTAGCAGATAGAGACTATTACACAGACCTATAACTGGTCAAATTCAAAGAATAAATGAACATGAGGAACCTCGGAGATCCCGCAGGTGATTTCCAGCTGTAAGGGAAGGCAGGTGTTTGGCCACGTCCCTTGGACCCCTGGCTCTGTTGTAGCAACAGCCTCCCACAGCCCCCTGCAGAGAGGCATGTGGCCATCAGTCAAGTAGGAGCAGTATCAAGCCCCCCACATGCAAATAAGGTATCCCCAAGATCTCAGACCAAGCCATTAAGAAGTACCTACTGTCAGACCCTGAACCACTCTAAAAACTGTATATAAGAATCCTATACAGGTCCCATTTGTCAATTCTTGATCTTAGAGCATAAGCTATTGGTGTTCTGTTCAGGAACTTTTCCC
>BDUI01001572.1:111185-121934 GCA_002335545.1 Apodemus speciosus | reverse complement strand
TACAGAGAGAGACAGAGAGACAGAGACAGAGGAAAAGAAGAAGAAGAAGAAGAAGAAGAAGAAGAAGAAGAAGAAGAAGAAGAAGAAGAAGAAGAAGAAGAAGAAGAAGAAGAAGAAGGGGAGGAGGAGGACGAGGAGGATGAGAGGACAGCCATGAAAACATGGAAAGAGAGGGGGGAGGAGAATAGGGAGAAAGGGGGAAGAGGGTAAGGGAGCAGGAGCAAGAGGAGAAGAAAATAGAGCAAGAGAGTGAGGAGGGGACAAGCATCCCCTTTTATAGTGAGTCAGGTACACCTGTATGTTTCCAGGTACTGTGGGGCAGAGTCTAGATAAAATGTCAACATTTTCCCATTTTTGGTTTAATTAAAAAAAGAAAAATTAGAAAGAGGTGATGGTGGAGCAAGAATAGGGTCATTGTGATCTTTAGCTATTTCCTATTGACTTTGGCGTGATATGTCTCTGGCAAAGCTAAGAAAATGGGTATGGGAGTGTTGGTTGAGTCTTAGCAGAGTTGGCTGTTTCCTTGTTGTCCAGGGTCTGTAGAACCATTTGTGAATAAACAGGAAGGAACAGGTCCAGTAGTAGAAGTGTCTGTGAGAGTAGATTAGAGCATCTGTGCGTTGCTTATCTGGAGCTGTCCTGGCTATAGTAAATGCCTGGACACACACACACACATACACACACACACAAAACACACAACACACACGTATGTAGAGAATAAAGTTAAGTAAGTTTGGGAGAAAGAATATTTCTTAGGTGTACCATTAAAACCCTTAGGTCTTAGCGGTCATGGTGAGGGGAGTCCTAATCCCAAGGCACAGGAAAGGAATCCCACCCTCTGGAATAGGTAGCAAGTGAGACCTTAGGGTATTGATTGGCAAGTATACTTATCTGGATGGAGTCTATTTCGTCCATGAGAGGTAGGTCTAAGTGGGTTTCCTGTAGTTTATAAGTTTACAAAAGAAATAAATTTGTTAACATGAACAGTCTTTAAGATGAGCTTAGAAAAGACAAAAACCTTTTGTGGAGCAGAAGGAGCAAGAAGGGCTTTTTCCTTCTGTCTTGGAGACTGAATATATTATATTTAGCAAAATGAGAAAAAGTCTTAAGTCCGCAGTTGTGGTGGGAAATAATAAAAAATGGCACCATCCCGTACTATACCCAGATACTCTCAGGCCCCAGTGACCCACTGTCTCCATGGCTAGCTCCATGCATCACGGTTCTCTTGCTCAGATTCTGCTCACATTCCCAGCCATCCACCCCTGTGGTCAGCAGTCCCAAATTCCAGTAACCCGGTAAGATCGATTTATATCAGTAAATTCTCACTCCACAAAATGTCCACACAATTTACTCAGAGCCAATTGATATTGCTATAAATTGCCAACCTAGATAAGACAAATTTCCTGTAATTATCCATCCCTTAATTCATAGCTACCTGTGGCTATTTAAAGCCATGCAAAATCTGGATTCTTTCTCTTCCTCCATCTTCCTTACTTCCTCTCCTCCTCTCTTCCTCTCCCTGTCTCTGAAACCCTTAGCTCCACCTTCCTTTTCCTTGTCCAATCACAGGCTTCTTGTTGTATTAGTATTTAAATTAATTTGGGGAACATTCTGCTACACATAGTTAAAAGACAACCAAGGAAAACTTATATTTGAGCCCACACAAGAAACACTTTATCTTAAAGGCAATCAAAGGAAACATATATTTGAACTTGTGATTAGTTGGATTGTATAGTGGGATGTTTCATTAGGGTGATGCTAATTTATAAGAACTATATATACTGATTAATGTTAGGACAATGGCATAGCAAGAAGAAGAAATTTAGTCACTGGAAACTGAGTTTAGCTACTAAAGTAACGGAAGGTTACATCTGTGAAAGCTTACATCTGAACTTGTGTATCGTTTATCTTGAAGTCTGTAAGAAATCTGGCAGTCTTAGCTAGGTAACAAACTTATTAATGAACAAATATAGTGGTGGATTACCTTAGTGTAAGAAGCTAGGTCTGTTTTCTAGTTGTCAAGTTACCTTAGCTGTCAGTGTAGTCAGAAATCTGAGAAGAATAAATTATAATTTAGGAGTCGAGTATTAATAAAGATGACGGAGGTTGGTTTATAGGCCACTACCTAAACAGTTCCCAGGTCCCTGTGGACCTGGGTGGAGTCAATCTGGCTGTCAGACCCAGAAGATGAAAGGTTTCCCTTTTCTTCTTGTGGAGTATATATGTGTAAAATGAGAAATGACCCACCTTGACTTAGGCAATATGAGACATTCGACTCTCATGGTATCTTGTTTGTCCACTGTATAGCTCTGGCAGTGGACAAGGCAATGGAGTGGTGTTTCTCAGTGGTTATCATACCACAATCCAGGTAGTCTTGTCACTGTGCCCATTATCTTCTTGGAGACCTTGGCAGATAATTGTTAGGTTTTGGGAATCTCTGTCTGTCATAAGCTTAAATATTTAGCAGATTTCTGACAAGATTGACAGCAGTATCTACTGAGTTAAACAACCTGTGTTTGCTTGTCTGAATTGTTTGAGAATGTATCTAGCAAATAGAGCACAGTATAACTTAATGACAGTAGTAAAAGCAAGGCTAAACATACATAAGGCAGTGATCTTTAACCTTTATACTGTTCAGAAATCTTGGCCTTGTATCAGCAGAGAAAAACACATGAAGAGACAAACACAAAGAGATAAATGGCTGAGTTTTGTTTAGTGTACACTTAACTTAAAGTTGATGTGGACCAGAATGTTAAGATATCAGGGCTGACAGTGGTGGCTGCAGCTGTGAAGCCCCTTGGCTGAACCGAGTACTGGCCAGGGACAGAGTGTGCCCAGGTTGGTTCAGGCCCGTGCCATGGGCTGAGTGGGCAGGTGTGCAGCTGACAGTGGCCTGCAGACCTGGCACTGGGTGGCAGTTGTGGTAGTGAAAGATCCTGCCTTGAAATTTTGTTTATTTACCCCCCAGAAAATCCTGCTGTGGAAGGCCAGAGTGCCACCAATTTGTAAAAATCTTAAGTCCATACTCTGTAGCCCCTACCTCCCCCCTTCCTTCCCTGACCTCTATTCCAGGAACTAGCTAACCGCGAAGGTTGTTCTGCATTCTACAGATAGTTGATATTTGCCCAACCTATCTTGCGGAATGTAGTTACACCCGGTCCCCAGGGATGGGATGCATTGCCCCATGACTAATCTATCTGAAGTCCCCAAGCCCTTCCCCTTCTGTGGTTTTTGGATTTAAAAACCCCTTGCACCAGACACTAGACATCAAACTCCTCTGACTCTGCAGTGGTTATGAGTCGATCCCAGTATACTGGTCCCCCAATAAAATCCTCATGTGGTTGCATCAAGACCATTTCTCGTGAGTGATTTGGGGTGTCGCCTTCGGAGGCATGGGGTGCAGGGTGCACCACCATGTTTTTTTTGGGTCTTACAGTAGAGCCAGTGAAAGCAAACAGGGTGGGGTGAGAGCTGATGTCGCAGTAGTGTTCTCCTAGTCTCCTAGCAACTCTGCTCAGGCAATGTGAGAGGATTCCTGCCCAAGCTGGTGGCAGCAGTGGCTGGTGGCTGCTGGAAGGCAGGCAGAGCATGAGGGGGTGGGGCAGATGGTTGAGGGAAAGCAGCGACTCAGCAGAACAGGGGCCCAGGCAGAACCCTGAAGCACAGCGGTGGGGTGGGGGTAAGATCTGCTTTTCCTTCGCGGCAGAATCAAGGGGCAGGAGGGCCGAGCTTCCTCCTCCCCAGCAGAACACAGAAGCACAGGGAGTGGGGGCAGGATGACGGCTGCTTTTCCTGTGGCAGCGGCAGAACCAAAGGGGCTTCGAACTAGGAGCAGAGCAAGTGGCAAGAGAATGGCAGGGAGGAGGAAAAAGCCTACAGATCGCCAGTGAAAGAGTTGTTATTAAAGTGTCAGTTAAGTGGCCATGTAGAGACATTGCTTGCTGGGTATTGTGCATTAGACCTAGAGACATACCAGTAAGTAGGGACAAGGTGGTGAAGACCAACTCTTTGGGTGAGAACAGAGTTATTAAAATGTTCCTACTGGAGTCCCGAGAACAAAATTAACAAACAGCCAGGTCTAGACATACCGGGTCATCACTCAGATGCTAGTGGCTATATGTGAGTCCCGGACTCAGAGGAAAAACTGGCTCATCTAAGCTTAGGATTTTTTCCTATTGCAGCAAGAGAAAACCACTTCAGATGAGATCAGGTGCGTTCAGGGATGGGCTCCGGAGAGGGAGGGGTCATGAAAACTGATTTCGAGAAGGGGAAGGGGGTCACCCAAGGGTTAGAGGTCCTAGAACAAGCGTCAGTGAAAAGACCAGTCATAAAGACTGAATATCTCCATCCTCAAGTACAGCACAGGGGGTGGCTGTGAGCTCAATGGCCCTCACTTGGGACCAGGGGATGTTTATATTCCAAAGTTTGGGTAGGTAAATCTAGCGGGGCTGGGGGGTGTAAACCTTCGAAATTCTAAATCTAAGTCTCGGCACAAATGTTGTGTTCTATGAAAAGATAAGGAAGAAGGAATATCTTTGGTATGAGTGGAGGGGTGCCTCTGTGGGCCCAGGCTGAGGCATCCCTTGCCCCTGAGGGACCAGCCACATGACAGAATAGCAGACAATAGAGTTTATTCAGGGCATGGGGAGGGAGAGGAAAGGAGGTCAGCCATGTGTGCACGTGGAGAGAATTGGGGAGGGGAATGAGGAGGAAAGGGACATATTGAGTCAGGCACATCTAGCTGTTGCCAGGTAACTGTGGGGAGGAGCCTAGACGAGAAGAGATGCCTCAGCATGGGCCTCCACCTCACCATACCTGGCACTACAAAACATATCCTGGCTCTCTCTTTTATATAAAACACAACACTATTTCTTGAGACTTATGGTCTGATCCTGGAGCTGGTGCCTTGTGGCCTTTTGAAATCAGGCCTGGTCCTTAAATGGAGACAAATGAGATTTATGTTGTCCTTTCATTAGGAGCTATTTTGTCTTTGAAAGGCTTTGCAGCCTGTAGGAGAGGCAAGTTCCCACTCTATCCAGCACTCCCTAACTCTACCCAAGGGTGGCAAACATCCATGCTGATGTTTGACCATGTGGCTGAATGCACACTGCATTCTGAATTTGAGGGCAAGGCCCAATAAAACTGGTCACTGTTGTCTTCCCGTCTCCACACTTTTCAGATCCTATCTAGCAATAAGAAAATGGTATGTGCCAATTGAGCAATTGGCCAGACCCATGATCAGAAATCACAAACCCACCTGACAACAAATGGAATATAGTGGGAATGCAGTTCTATGGCTGTGGAAGCCATAGGCAGCGCACATAGTTTTGTATCCATAGTAATCTACAAGCAATAGGACTTCTCACCACGGGAAGGTGACAACGCCCCTTCCCAATAAGAGGTCCCTGCTGCATCAACACTCATCTTCTCTACAACTGCCTTTTGCATCCTTCACCTGCCCAGAGATTGGCATATTGCCCCCTGACTCCATGACTTATGACTGTTCCTTGTTTTCAGGTCCCCAGAGTAGCTCAGTCTCAAATAGGTCCTCTCTCCTATTTCAAAGCGGTGCCAGGCTTTGAAGTATTGGAAACACTAGAATGGCTTGTTTCTTTTCTTATTCATTCATCTTTTCTTTTTCCTTTTCTTTTTTCTTTTTTGAGAGCTCTATTTATGTAACCCTGGCTGGCCTGCGACTTTTTCTATAGACCAGGCTGGCCTTGAACTCTGAGAGTCACTGTAGCAGAATTTTAACATAGCCATTGTATCTGGCATGAATTCAGGAGTGAGGGCATCAGGCCTGGAAATAACCTTTCTGTCAGTGATTGTTATCTGAGCTTTTATGGGGTTGTCCTTTTAAAGGATTCTCAGAGCTCTTGCATAACTTAGAAGTGCCTAGCAAACCAGTAAGTATCTTTGCCTGAGAATTGCTAAAGGTTATGGTTCTTTTTCAAGACCTCTAGGTAAGGAGTTTTGGAATGGGAAGGATTCACTAGAGGTGCCTTTTGTGTAACAATGAAGAGAGGCTCTGCAAAAAGGGTGGTTGTTCCTTCCTTGAGAGGCTATGCCCTTGCTGCTTGAGAAGCCTAAATTCACCCTGCAGTGTCTCCTTTCAATCACCCAGCATTAACCCAGAACACCAACAATCCACCAGCCTCTGCCTCCTTACTGCTGGGATTAAAGGCATGAGCCACAATGGGTTTAGAACAGCTTTCTTTTCCCACGCTGACCAGCTAAACAGGAGTCACATCACACCAAATCTGCCCCCAATATATTTATTTATGCTTTTAGAACTGGGGTTTATCCTTTGGCTGCCAACCTAGCTTGTTTTCATGAGGGTTGCAGGACTTATCTTGTGGTTGCGAATTTCTCCTGTGCCAGGGCCATGTGAGAGACATTAAGGTTGTTGCCTAGTTTTGCTCTGAACTGATACTTTTTTTTTGTTTTGTTTTCTTCAAGACAGGGTTTCTCCTGTCCTGGAACTCACTCTGTAGACCAGGCTGTCCTCGAACTCAGAAATCCGCCTGCCTCTGCCTCCCAAGTGCTGGGATTAAAGGCGTGCGCCACCACCGCCCGGCTATGTTTATGCTTTTTATTCAGCACTGCCACATCTTTCTTGACTCCCAATGTCTTCCTCTCTCTTTTGTTACCCTGGCTCTTCTCGAAACCTCTAACCCGAAGTCTTAACCACATCTTGGAACTTTTGCTGTTTATTGTAAGATAAATCCAAAAGTATTAGGAAAAAAGTCTTTCCATATATCTGAAAGGGAAAAAATATATATAAAAGGCAAGAAAAAGTGTGAACTGAAAATAACAGGGTCAGAATCAATGGGTTAAAATCTAAAGTAAAATGTTGTTGAGGATAGAATATTTGTGTGAAGTCACACACACACATACTATTCAGAAAGTTAAAAGTATGGTAGAAACATCTTGTGATCCATTTGTCAAATACGCATTTATTTTCATGCTGTGTACTGCTGGTGCCAAAGTGTGTATGTGGACACCAAAGGCTAACGTCCTTTATTGCTCTCCATCATATTTTTTTCAGAGAGGGCACAGGCCAATCTGTTGGGCTTTTATGTAGGTGATGAGGGATCTCTCAGGAGGTAATACTTCAATTCAGTGAATAGCTATTCCACTTACACCAAGTAAAAAAATGGTAAAAAGAACTTAAGTCGTTTTAGAGAACAGGCTGATATTCACCTTTGGTGAAGAGTATGGATGGACAAGGCAGCTTCTAGAATCTAGGGCATTGGTAATACTCCATTTCTTTACAACACTGGTGGCGTACATGTGTGCTTGCTCCGTAGTAACTCATCAAGGTGTACTGTCACTACTTGTGCGCTTTATGTAGGTTAATGTAAGACATAAAAAAAATTAAAATTTGAATTGGGAGGGAAAGTGTATAGGTAAAACTAATACAGAAAAAGAGGAGAAAGAAGAGGAAGAGAAAGCAGCAGCAGCAGCAGTAGCAGCAAAAGGGGATAGAGTTGGCAGAAAAACTTAAAAGGGAGTAGGTTTCCTGGTCTTCCTAGGTTCACAGAGAACTCTTCAATGGCCTATGATTCATGGAATTTTCTTGCAGCCAACTGGCCTTTTCTGGAAATGGAGCTAAGACTAGGGGAATTCTAATTCATGCACTATATAAACACAATCTGACTTAGTATGGCATATGGCAAAATAATTTACAGGTTGGTCAATACAGAGAGAATGAGTCAATCAGTAGTGACCCCAAGTTGGGGGTGGGGAGGTTAAAGGAGGCAAAATAAATACATGCGGTAAACAAATTTAAAATTGTAATGAATAGCATGGACTAAAATTAATAACTGGTACTATGATAGGGACAGAGATCTTAGCTACTCTTAAAAAAACACCATGTACAAAAAGATGTATGTAATCATATTACCTGTATGCATATCATAATATATTGGGGAAAAATTGGGGACTGGGGAGATGTTTTAATGGATGAATACTTGCAATCCAAGCATTAGAATCTAAATCCTTTGCATGCACAAAAAGACAAGAATAGCTATATGTGTCTGTAACTAGAGCATTTTCTGAGGCAGAGACAGATAAATCATAAGAGCCTGCTGGCCAATGAGCCAAAAACAGCAACCTTCAAGTCAATGGGAGACCCTGTCTCAAAGAAGTAAGGCAGAAAGTGACTTGAGATCTCAATGTGTGACACACACACACCCTACTTGGAATTTATATATAGCATTTGTACTTTCAAATCTTGGATGAACTATAGTCTTTTTAGATGAAAACTTCTGATGCATAAGTATTATGGATTCACTTACTCTCTCCTCCTCTTTTAAAGTATATTGTACTTGGGCATTTCTGAGGGGAAGTATATTTTGGAGAATTGCTTTATATTAAACACCTTTTAAATGCTACTTTTAGTTATAAATTATATGTATGTATGTGTACAAACACACACACACACACAAACACACACACGCGCGCACACGCACATGTGCTTGTGGAGTCCTAAAGAAGGGATCAAATCTCCTGGACCTGGATGGTCTTTAAAATTTGAAGTTCAAACCCATATCATCTCTTCCTTCTGAACTTTATATGATCTCACATTAATTGAAAGATGAAATGCAAACATTGAATATGGCAAGAAAAGCTTTCCAATGTTGAGTCCTTAGCTCTTTTCAAACTGTCGTTTGCCATTCCTTGAACCACAGCCACATTTGGAATTCCCAAATCATCTTGTCCTGTTAGGTATGACGATGCTAAAATGCACGCCCCAATGTCACACCTGCTATGTGATATCTCCTCTAAGTTCCCAGGATATATTTATATAAACCTCCCTTCCTAGATGTATATAAAAAGGCTAGAAAGCAGGAATCACATTTTACTCATGGGCGGAACAAATATGTGGAATAAATGAAAATCCACATAACTTTATGGCAGGACATGTGTATCCCTCCCATCAGACACACAAAAATAGCATTTCATATCTAGGAGACACATCATTTCACTTAAGCCACTACATTATTTGACCCTTAATTTTGATTGGTCAATTACTAGTACTTTGAAAGGTTCTAATTATCAGTTCATTGTTTTGAAAATGTGACTTTGGTTTTATTTTAAAATGTAAACCTAGGATTTTGTATTAACTTAAATAATAGGATAGGCAAATCAAATTGCAATATTGATGCTCATTAAGAATAACTTTTCATCAGTGCCAATGAGAAAAAAATTTTGCTGGCACTATGGATCAACATCTGCTTTGTTATTTATATATTATGGAATGAGCTTCTTTCTCTGAAAAATGAATGTGCTACGATGTAAGTTTATTTCATTATTAAGCCATCTGGATACTGTGTGACTTAATGGCCTTACCTATGTAAACAGGGAAAAAAAAAAACTACCTTCTAAAACCTAAAAAATACAAATCATAAAGGCTGTTAGTTGAAGTAAAGCTATTTACAAAAACCTTCATTCATCTATTTGAGAATAATATTGACTTGACTTCTACTTCCTATCTCCATATTTCTATTTTTACTAATTCAGAGACTAAGTTCCTAAGCAAGCATTAATCTTGATATATTTATTCAAATGAGGATTACATAAATTTCTCTTATATAGATGTAAGACAACACATTCATCTTGACAAAAAATTAACCTTAACAAAAATCACACCAAAGATATGTCAGTAAGACAAACTAGAACAAAGTAAGAACAGTTGGGTGTAGTTTTGTTCCTTTAAGGTTGGCTTAGAATTTCGTTCACAAGTGTTACCGCCTTATTTCATTCTGTTGGACTTTCTGGATAGCTTATTTTCACAAATTAACCATTTAAAATATTTGTAGTTAAACATCTGGATCAGTATTTGGATAAATGATTTGGAATAATTGCTTCCTAAAATAATAAGAAATGAATGCCAACAGACATTTAATGCTTACTAAATTTTAACCAACTGAATTAAATATTTCTATACTTTCAGTCCTTGAATTCAGTCCTTGAAGACACATTCTAAAAATTATCTGAAAAGATAATGTATTCAGCATGATAGTCCACCAATAAGACTAGAGATTCTCTTTAGTCATATGAACGAACCAACCAACCAACCCACCCACCCACTCTTTACTTCTCTATGCTTCTTTCCTAATTTTATGGAAAATTCTTAATAAGTATATTCTAAAATAAAAATGTGTCCCAAAGTACTTTGGAAAATGTAGGTGCCATTATTAAAAGTGAAATCCTAGCATTAACTAGCAGTAATCTGTGAATGGCAATATAACCCAATATATTTTACTGGCAATATGCAATTTGTAGTTACCCATTCCAATGCCATGCATGCAGAAAGGCGTAGGATTTCAAAATTGCCTAACATTAAAAAATAAGCCTCTTAATTAATTTGCTTTCTAAAACAGGGCCCTTGATCCTGAAAAAAAATTTCCCCATAAAAGAAGGCTGAGCCATGTATACGATTTGAAAAGCCTGTGTTAAAACTCCCTTTAAAGTTCTAAGTTCAGTCACTATTTGTTTTCTATTATACTACATTTGGCAGATTTTTTTTTATTTTTCTATTAATTGCAGTAGTTGCAATTTAACAATAAACCAGTCTGACATTTTAGGTCTTGAAGATACATACCATATATATTTCTTTAAAAATAATCATACTTTTTTGTAAGCAATACTTTACAGTAGACACCTCAAAAATCTACCATAGATGTGAGACTTAAAACAAGAAAAATTCAAGTTCTAAATCTTTATACATATATATCTAGATTT
>BDUI01001572.1:41757-72935 GCA_002335545.1 Apodemus speciosus | reverse complement strand
TGGTTGGTTTTTCGAGACAGGGTTTCTCTGTGTAGCCCTGGCTGTCCTGGAACTCACTCTGTAGACCAGGCTGGCCTCGAACCCAGAAATCCGCCTGCCTCTGCCTCCCAAGTGCTGGGATTAAAGGTGTGCTCCACCACCACCTGGCTAAGAATGACTTTAATAGCGGAGTTGAAAGCTTTTTTGTAAAAAAAAAGATTTAACTTGGCAATAAGTTAAAGAATAAAAATTAGATGACTATTAGGGGCTTTCCAGCTGCAGTATTTTATAAAGCAACCTCATGAGGGAAAATTTTGACCTGGAATCAGAGTAATTTTTAGCCAATTTTCTTACCAACTGTACTGTAAGGCTCCTAGGCACTAGCCATGAGGGACTAGGATTCCCTGCCATTTAGCCACGTACAGAAGCCTGTGTCCTGCAAAGTCATTGTGGTGGGGTAAAGTATTTGTTTC
Organism: Apodemus speciosus; assembly: GCA_002335545.1. Classification (NCBI taxonomy): domain Eukaryota; kingdom Metazoa; phylum Chordata; class Mammalia; order Rodentia; family Muridae; genus Apodemus; species Apodemus speciosus. The sequence goes on along the minus strand of BDUI01001572.1, from coordinate 72,483 downwards.
CCTGAGACAGAGTCTGGCTACATCATAGTCATGAATACCCTGTACTTGAATTCCTCATCAGCTTCCTGAATGCCAGGTTAGGATGAGCTAAGAACTTTTGATTTAATATTACAAGATTTCTAAAATAGGATTAAGTATTTTTAAAAATTTTAGTCTGGGATTTAGAAGGGAAGAAAAATAAGAGAACTATTCTTCACAATCATAACAAATGCTTTCACTTACTTAACTGTCAATTATGCTTTAGAACCCTAATACGCATTTTAACAAATGTCTCATGTTATCCTTTTAACAATCTTTTAATGTTTAAAGATACTGAATTCCCAGTACACATCATCTCATCTAACAATTCTTTATTTTATCAATCTCTCTACTGAATGTTTCCCATTAGCTTATACTATTATTTCTCATTTTAATTTAAAATACAAACAAAACCAAATCCTTAATTCTACTTGTCCTTTAGCTATACTATCCCTTATGTTCACAACCTACATGGCTGCAGATGTCCCATGGGAATAGCCTATACATGCTACGTTCAGCTTATCTATCCTTTCATCTTGAAGCCAACTACACAATTAGGTTTCAACCTGTAACAATCCAGTGAAACTAATCCTATAGGATTATAAAAACAGTTCCTCAAATACTTACCATGCACAAACAAAATAAACAAAAACTATTATGTGAGAAGTCAACCTAAGCAGCTAGTCTTATTACCTGAGTGGAGTTAGATAGTTGGTTTTTCCACGGCTCCTCTGTGCTGCTGGTCAGGTTTGTGCGGTTATGAGGTAGAGTGGGTGCGTTTCGCTGCAGGTAAGGCACGTTTCCATTATTATTTCCACTTCCTGTTACATGATTATTGCCTATCAGAATAGTGTCTGTACTTCCCAGTGTTCTTGATGTGCTACAGGGAACATGGCCTGCAGAAAAGGTTCCATTGGCCAAAGCCTGCCTAGGACAGGCAGGGTGGACTCCAGGCTGAGAGACACTAGGCATTCTGGTCAGAGGAAGCTGTGGCTGCTGGCCAGAAACTGAGTTTGTAGGCAGTGATGAGTCAACTGTTGGCCCATTAGGAATTCCAGTAGGCCGTACCTGTGCAACTCCTGTTTGTCTCATCTGCAGGGAACAAATGAAAAGCAAATAAATGCAATGTATGTAGTCCACAGAGGAAAGAATCAGCATATCAGCATGTAAAGATGAATAATCATGGATGTCTGATCTGATGCTATCATTTTATTTCTCTAGGCTAAAAAGCACCAACTTCAAAAACAAGAAACTATTTATATGGCTACCTAAGAAAAGCAGAAATAAGTTTCATGTTAAAGAAACTTCTAGTTAACAATTACCAAAAGAAAAAAAGCAGCTGAAATGTATGAAAAATTCTGGAATTCACAGTTCTCTAAGGAACTCCAAATTCTTAATTCTAAGGTGGCCAACTACTTGGCCAAGACAAAAGGTTCCCAAGTTCCAGGGTCAACTCAGGGAACTTAGTGAGACCTTGTGTGTATGAAGGAGGGAGTGAAGGTAGGGAGGAAGGGAAGAGGGAAGGGAGAGGTATGAGAGAGGGAGGGAGGGGGAGGAAGTCAAGGGGAGAGAGAGAAATTAGAGCTTAGTGGTTGCAGGCTCCTATAACATGAATAAGGCCATGCGATCAACCTTAAGTGCCCCACCCACCAACAAATAAAAATAAATAAAAACCAGAAAATTTATAACATGACAAATCCTCTAAACTAAAGATGAGTATAAAACCTAATCTAGGTTTAGTATAGGATTACTATGTACTAAAGAATATATATGAAATACCATGGAATTAAATAACAAAATAGTATTTAAAATTAAATAGCTGTGCTTTCTTTTAAAAAAAAAAAAAACTCCTAGTATTTTAGAAAGTATAGATCACATGAATATGGGTGAATTCTACAATGATGCTATAGTCAATAAAAGTACACAAAATTCTATCAAATTTCAGAGGGAAAATGTTATACACACTTGGTGCTGCTGCATTAAGACAAACTGACTTTCCAGCTGTTCCAGCATTAGTTTCTGTGCTGGATTTAAATTATTTCGATTTGCTCGGAGCTGTTCCAAGTGCTAGAGGGGAAAAGGGAGAATATAATTAAAGACAGATCTAGAAAGAAGCTAACAAATCTGTTTAATCTTTATCTGAATAATTAGAAAAACTACTACTAAGTTTTTATAGTTTTTTTATAGTTTAATAAACTAATGTAAGAACACTAAGACTTCATCTGAACATAGTTTATTTTAATGTAATCTTTAGAGAGTGGGCATGAAGTTTTACTAATACAGTAATTTTTGGTGTTTATGTAGAAAGCTCTTTAAGCTTAAAAAATATGATAAATATGCTTCAAAAAGCATTGATTAGAACAGGAAAGCCGGCAGTGGTGGCACACGCCTTTAATCCCAGCACTTGGGAGGCAGAGGCAGAGGCAGAGGCAGGTGGATTTCTGAGTTCGAGGCCAGCCTGATCTACAGAGTGAGTTCCAGGATAGTCAGGGCTACACAGAGAAACTCTGTCTCAAAAACAAAACAAAACAAACAAAAAAGAACCGGAAAACTCTGAAGAAACTCTCTAAAACTAGTGATCAACCTAACTTTAAGTATAGAAATATAAAGGAATATCATAAAGAAATATCATTATTTTCATATAACAAGTAGACTATATACTGACATGAAAAGGTTTGTAAAGAACATTAAGGTTTACAGTAGACCCCTTATGTAAAGGAGGCACCTTTTAAGATCCCCTAGCAATTTTCAAAAATCCGAAGAGTTGAACCTACAATTTAATGCCTTTCCAGTCCTAAAACCACTACATACTGAAGCCATAGCCAGTACAGTATTAGGTGTGACAATAAAACTAGTATAAAATTCTCTTTATTTACAACTTCAGGTAAGAGAGTAATCCTTACCATAGATCTTAGCAAACTTAGCATATGACATTTTGTGTATTTTTAAAAGAACTTTTTAAACATGTTCTCTTAGAGGAAGCACTGTGTGGCTTCTCTTTGATATACTACAATTTTAGAATCATTATTTTTTGTGGTTTGTGGTCATTATTAATGTAAGAATCATGACACTCAAACAGTTGTTTGGACAATGAGATGGCTATTAAGTGATAAAGGACCAACTAGCATATAACAGCCTAAATACATTGAACAATGAGATGATTGATATCTCTGGTGGGATAGGATGGGATTTCATTATGCCAGCAGCAAAATCTTATTTATAATATAGAAGATACTGTGGGTTTTTTTTTTTTTTGTCTAAGTTTTTTATTTAATATTTCTGGATCATGAATGACTACACTTAAGTGGAATAACTTGTACATATAAGACACAGCTCTGCTAAGACAGGTAAGAAATAAGTAATGTCAAAAAAACAAGGCTTTATCCTATATAATCTATATTCATACTTTCTTCATCTACATGCAAATTTTGTTCCAAAGTCAAAGTAGAAACAAGTGGGGAAAAAAAAAAGACTGAATTATCATCATTATAATGTATACACATCATATACCGAGTTTCTTTCCATTTAACTTCAATTTTCCTTTAAAAATTATCTTAACATACCTGTAATTTCTGTGGTGTCAAACACCATGAATGAGTTTGTTGCTGTCCTGGAGGATGTGGCGCAGCATTGCCACCACTCCAATTATCAGAAGTATTCTGAGGAAAATTGATAAAAAGTAACATTAAAGGATATCTGGTTAAGACAAACAAGTTAACATTAATTAATGACTAATGAAGGCTAAATGACTATGAATTGGAGTAATTACATATAAAATTGATTATTACTTTCTTTAAATAAATGTACATGCACATTAAACTTAATATTCATAACTTTTAAAATATTGATTCTGTAATAAGCCACCCCCAAAAAGCCCACCCCTAAACTATGGCCCAGACTGCTAGCCTATATACCACACTGTCTATTAGATTCAATATTAAATATATTTTAATGTTGGTAAAAAGTGATGATGAAAAGTGTGCTGATACCTTAACGGCAGGGAAATGGATAAAATGATTTGATGAATGCAAAGTTATTTCTACTTTATTTAATATGATTCTAAGAGTTCGGGATGGGAAAACTCAAACCTTTCACTCTTCTGATGTCCACAGATTTAAAGTAAAGGACAGGAAATGTTCAAACTGCACAATTACAGGGCAGTTGGAGCTTCTTTTTTGACTGGGAATTTCTAGTTCTCTAGGACATATACCTTTGTTGGACTAGATGTTCTTTTCCTCTTGGCAGGACTGGACAGGTCATCTACTTGGCTAGGAGGAATCATGTGTAGTGGCAAGGACTGCTGTGAAATTGGTGTTTGACTGAGGCCTAATACAGGTTCAGTATTTGGATGATGAGGTTTACATGCCTAAGAATCACAGAAGGAAGACAAAAATAGGGTGCTATGTATTCTTAATTCATTCCTTCAAATTATAAAACTTACAAGCTGCATACTTTTCATTTTCAAAGTCATGTGGACATCTCTGATTGCATTTATTGAAAGTCAAAAAAAAAATCAATGAATCATCATCAATGGAGTAATGTGTACCTTCCTTTGAAAATCTTTTTTAAAAAAATTAAATAAACTACTGCAGCATTATTTTAAGAAATGTTGCAAAAACATGAAAATGCACAAAGGTTCTAAGTTGGTACCCCCAAATTCATTCCCATATCAGAGGGAATTTTATTTTGATCTAGATTCCCTTAGCACTTAAATAAAAAGGCTATTATTAATAAAAGCCTTCTATGCTTACTTAAAATCAGCTTGACTACTACAGATTGAAACGAACCCTTAAAGCTGGGCACCTGCAGAACATAACCCAACTTCTCACCTGCTGTGCTGTGTTCATGGCACCCTGCCTGGAGGTAAGCTCTGCGGGGATTGGTAGGCTCCATGCCTCCTCAATACTAGGAAGTAATTTAGTTTTATTCTGTAGACTACCTTGTGGAAGGTTACACAACTGAGCCTAGGAAAAATTATGTAAAAAGCAAATTTAACACAAGCCTACTTGAGTAAGAGCAAGTCCACTAAATCTTCCTAAAGGATATAGCTTATTGTTTTTAAAAGAAAATAGATTCTAAATTTGGGGCTTTAGAAAGATAATAAAATAAGTATAAGAGGGTAACCAGAATATAAACCTTTGTGAGAATAAAAACATAGCTAAGCTGTTTCCAGGGTTCTTATTAGCTGTCTTCTCATGAACCGTCAAGCAAGAGTGAAAGACAGTGTTTGTGTTCTTTTCCTTAAAATGCTATGACAACTTAAACATGTAGACAGTACACTGAAAAAAACTTATGCAAATTAATATGCATCAATGTGCAAAAGAGCATTTTAAACAAGATTGCTTATCTCACTTAAAATAAAAAGTAAAATACTACTACAAGCTATGATATATTTACAAAATATAGAAACTTATTATAGACATCCAGAGATAACTAGACAAATGTTCCAGCCACCCTATTCCTGCCTGAGTGTTCTAGGGAAATATGTGGCTTTTAAAAGATTGGTATTTAAAATTTTTACCTGTAAATACTTAATTCGTGCTGCAAGTCCAGAGGTATTACTACAATTTTTGCTTCTAGTTGCATTTAAATAGCATTTAATAGCATCCTGAGGCTGGTTGCAGGATTCATAGAGAGTGCCTAGATCCATCCAGGCTGCAGCATGGCCATGGTCCAATTGTACAGCACAAATATAAGCTTGCAAAGCATCCATAGGCTGATTTTGCTGTTGATAGAGCACACTGAAAGGAGAAATTAAGAAAAAATAAGTCAACTAAGAACTGGTTAGTTTCATAGCATGATTTTGATTACAATGTATGTTATATGTGATGCAGTCATCTTTGCACACCAATATCATTAATTTTAGACAGTCTTACCCTATTGAACACCATGTATCTGCACTTGCTTCTGATTTATCAATAGATTGCCTGTAAGATATAAAGGCATCCTGAACTTTCCCAATACTTGAATAGCACCTGAGAGGGAGAGGGAAGGGGGAGGGTAAGAAAATTCCATCAATACCAAAACAAATTACATTTGCTTAAAAAGGGTTATGTATCAAAGCAAATTTTTTAAAATGTATGTTAATAGATTTAAGCACATGTGTGCATATTCGTAAGGAAATTAGAATACACATAAGTAGCAAATCAAAACTGTATTACAGTCTTTCTTAGAGATGCTAAAGTATACTACATTGACGAAGTCTATTAAAATAAGTTTAGGCCATTTCACTTTGGTATTATAATACTATGAGTTGGACAAAAGCTCCTCCATGCTCTGCTTTTACATCTTGACCTCTAGTTTTTCATAGTCAGAATATAGAGATCAAAAACCCAAAATTACATGTTTTTAGTAAGACCTAATGAATTTTCTTTTCTTAAATAACAGCAAAGGGCAAACATTATTTATAAAGATGCTAATGTAATTGTTTGTCTCTGAGCATCACAAAATGTATAAATATAGTATATATTATTTTATGACTAGTAAAGACAGCAATATGCGATTCAGGTTTTAATGCCTATCATTTTCTTAAAGAGTTTGTGCCTAATACAAAACATCACTGAAATAACAAAGACAGAAATTACATGTTTGGTGCTAAAAGAAAAGGAAAACAAGACCATAAGATTTGTCTTGAAGGAGCTTATAAGTCATTTTGCTTTGCTTTATAGACCTGGCTCGCCTAGAACTCAAGAAGTCTTCTACCTGCCCCTGCGTCCTGAGTGCTAAAGGCACTCTACCATACCTAAGGAATTTTCAATAGACATGAGGACTGAAGGTGCTGTAAATATCACAATGCCATATCAAATGGCTAGCGGACAGTTTAAGAAGAGACTACAATTCACTCAGAATTAGGAAAAGATGAGGGAAGGATAGCTTTCCAATAAAGTCATATTTGTCTTATTATCTGCTTACGATGGGAGATCACTGGTTTAGAGTAACCATCAACAACAACAAAAAGTAAATCTGGAAATTTTATTTGTTCAGAAACTATTTTTAACCGAGTTATTCTTTTAAATTTTACTGATTTATATAATTTACAAGTATATTGACACAGAAAATGAGGGGAAATATTCAAATATATTTGGACAGTATGGACAAACCCTAATGTATTTGTTTAATATATATACATATATACATGTGTACACAATACACTCTCTCTCTCTCTCTCTCTCTCTCTCTCTCTCTCTCTCACACACACACACACACACACACACACACACACACACACACACACACACACACCGGCACAAATACATTAAGACTCCACCTTGAAGCCAAAACATTGAAATCTGTTTCTCTAACAATGGGAATGACTGTGATAAAAGCACAAGAATGTAGCTTAGCAGCAATAGTAAAGTATTTGGCTATAATATATTAGGCTAAGATTCCCCCCTCCCCCCCCAAAGAGATGATTTTATGAAGCTGATTTGGAGGATATGATGAATAAGAGGTAAGGCTATTAGGAAAATATTGAAATTTAAAAGCTCTATAGAAATCTACCTTTGAAATTTATCTATATGAAGAAAAGCTGAAAGAATACAGCACATCTATTAGAGTGCAGTAAAAAACAGGCCTAAGGAATTACTATCATAGATTAGACAGAATCAGATCATTTTACTGACAAAACAGAGAAGCAAGTTTCAAACACTACCTGCAAAAACTTCTATAAGGAAAAAGAATTTGTGACAAGGTCAGTAAATAAGATCAAATTGGAACAAAAGCAAAGGACAAAGATAGGAAAACAAACATTAAAATATTTTCTATTCATAAGCATTTCTCAAATTAAAAGCAGATTAGATGGTAGCGACTATGAGAAAGCATCAAAAAAGTTTTAAAACACACCTAGAATACTATGACAGATAAAGAATAATTAATGTCTAAAATGATCATCTTCAACCATAAAGCAAGTTAGATTGTGATAATTATTCCTTGTTTGAGAAGTCAGGAAAGTTTAATGTCTATCTGCAAGAGTTTAATACATTTCAGTGGTTCAGAATATACAATTAATTGACTGAAGGAAAGCTAAAACTATGGAATACTGCTTACTGAAGCTGCAAAAAAAAAAAATCACTGAATTTTAAAACAGTAATTCTAGATATGGTTCATTATAAACTAATTTTATAAAATTAGAATTCAAGGGAAATTAAAAACAAAAACCAGAAACTTTGAGGCAGGAATGCATATAACAGATCACCTATTTTTCCAGCCAAGCAACTGTTACAAAGGGCTGGCTGTCCTGTACTTTCAAGACTTTTTTTTTTTTTTTTTTAAGCAGAATCCCTAATCTCTACCCATGAGGTGCCAGTAGTATTCTGTAACAGTTTCTCTTGTCTCCCAAGAACCATTAATTTTAGTGCAACCCCCTTATAAAAGATATCACATACTGGAATCATAAAACACAGGAGATACCAAGCTGGTGCTGAGCTAGAAGCTGGAAGATGCCATTCATGCTACTGGAGGAGAAAAGCAATTATCAACCTCACCCAGCTGTGAGCCCTGCAAGCTCGAATAACTACTAGTCTGGTGAGATGTGGCTATTGGTGTCACAGTGGCACGAACATATTAAGAATAACCAACCACTTTCTACTTAGATTTAAGGCCTACTCAACAGCATGGAACTCATAACCAGCACCATTACTGTGGCCAAGAACCTGTTACTAGACAGTTTGTAATTCCTAGGAAAGAACCTGTTATTATTACTCTGCTAAATGGACATAGTATTAAACTGATTCTTAATGGCTTACTGTTAAAACAATAGATTTCTCACCTCTCAACCTTCATTAGAGAAGCTTCTATTAATAGTAGATGATGATTAACAGAGACCCTCAAGAGGTCAAAGTACAGAGTCCAAGAGAATGAAAATGCCCAGCATTTGTGCCACACCTTCTCTTTTTAGGGCTGAGGAATCACTGAGGGTAGGGTGTTTAGAGTGTAAAATTGGCAGAATTGAGGATGACAGGGTAAGTAAAGGGGGGTAGGGAGGTCCTGAGGAGTTGAGGGTAAATATGATCAAAACACCCTGTAAGGAAATTCTCAAAATAAAAATGAGGAAGAAGTGGAAGAGAAAATTGAAGCCTCAAAAGGGTGGTGTGTGATCCACAATTCTACAAAAATCTAACTAAGCCCTTACTTATATTTGAGTCTTTTGGTGCCTAGTACACTGAGTTTTCCACTATATGGTGAAAGGCAAAATGGATTAAGACATTTATCAAATACATATATAGAGCATATCAAATAATACCTTAACAAAATTCTGACAATGTCTCTTTCCAGACAATTCAACAATACCTTACTCACTTTCTTAAAAAATAAAAGATTTCAAGTTAAAGTGTGACTTGAGGTCTACTATTAACCAAATGGTAGAAATTATATGAGGAAAAGCACATAAGTAATTCACTGAAAAAAGTAGTATCCGATAGGATCTTTTAAAGAAACTAATAGCAATTCAGGTTAATGAAACCAGAAAATGTTCTTTTAAGGCAAGGTTATGCTATACTTAAAAGCTTACTTTTACCATTTGCCTTTCAGGAATTTTTATTATAATCTATTAAGAAAAAATATACTATTCAAAGTACAAATGTAAACTGGCATAAGGTTGAAACTAAAATGTCCTAGCTATTATAACTATAAATAACAGAATATAATTATCTGGTTAAGTCTCACCTTCCAAGGAAATACCAGGACTGGCCAGAATTTGGATCTGCTTCCAAGGACTTCTGGAGATACTGAATAGCATAACTTTCCTTGGTGGCCTTATCTCCCAGGAGTTCTACAGTGTGATGCATCCAACCTTTAAAAGATTAACATACATTATCAAAAATTTAATAATAACCGTTCTCATTAATGTATTATTAATATTTCAGAATATATATTTTGTTATTTTAGAATTGCTAATTCTTATAATAAAGTTTTTATCACAGGAAGGTAATGCCAAATGAACAATGTTTCAGAGAAATTTAAAGTGTTTAAAAACAATTACTTAACAAGTAGTAGATTACAAACACTAGGTAACACCAAAAATCTACCAATAATCAAACATCCACTTTAAATGTACATATAATTGATCAAAATTATAAATAGCAAGGCTGTATTAGCTATTAGCAGTCATTTTCTTATACAAAGAACATAGGAGCATCATACATGCTATTCTACATAATATTTAAGTCCAAAGAATTTTCAAGACATTCTATTAACCCAACGTTTGTTTCTAATCAATAAATAACTAATGATACTTCAGTTAACATATACACACAATCCCACCTTAGTAAACATAATTCACATTGTATATAAAATAAAGACTAGAAAGAATTATAAAATACTGAACTTTGAAAAATAAAACTAAGAAATATTCAAATGTTAAGAGTAATAAAGTTTTCTAAGAATATGAATATGGAGATGGATCATCAGTTAAGAACAATGGGCTGTGGGTTTGTTTGGTTTTGAGAAAACCTAGCTTTAATTCCCAGTACCAAAGGGTGGTTTATAATCTTCTGTATCTCTAATTACAAGATATCCAATGCTTACTACTTTAATTTTTTGGATTGTAGAGCCGTAGGTGGACTAAACTAGAATGACCTTAAAGTCAGAGATCTGTCTGCTACTGCTGGTATTAAAGGCCTTGGAGGGCACTAGATATGCTCTTGGCACACCAACATAAATGCAAGCAAAACAACCATATACATGTAAGTGCAAAATTGGAAAAAGAAACTTAATAGTTAATCAAAGAAAGAAAGAAAGAAAGAAAGAAAGAAAGAAAGAAAGAAAGAAAGAAAGAAAGAAAGGGAAAGGAAAGGAAAAGAGAAGAGAAGAGAAGAGAAAAGAAACGAAAAGAAACGAAAAGAAACGAAAAGAAAAGAAAAGAAAAGAAAAGAAAAGAAAAGAAAAGAAAAGAAAAAAGAAAAGATAAGATCATGGAATACTGTATTCTAAATCATTGAAATGAATAAGATCTAGTTGGTTAAGTTTGCCAATAGATCACATTTCAATTACAAATCTCTGCAATATATAAAATCTTGTTTTATACATTTTATTCTTTGCACATAGTCTACATCAAGACTCTTGTTTTTTGACATTTGGCATGTACCCAAAGATATCTTAAAGGAAATCAGTTACCATGTTTTAGCAAAATTAAAAATAAAACAAAAATCAAATCACACTTCTCATCTCTTCCTATTACTAGTAAGAACAAGATGGGGGTGGTGGGGGTGGTGGTGGAGGTATCCAGCACAGTGCATAAACTTTACCAGGCAAGTGTTTGTTGTACGAGCCTGAGCACATAAATACAATCCCTGGGAGAAAATAAGAATGAACTCCTGAAAGGAGTAGGTGCATTTCTGATAGCCAAAGGTCTGCCATGGTGTGTGTGTGTGTGTGTGTGTGCGCGCGCGCGCGCGCGCCTATAGGTGCACTGTCCCCTGTCTCCATCAGATTTTTTGTTTTTTGCTTGTTTTTAAGCCAGGATCTGAAGAAATTGCCTCTAATAGGAACTGGTCCAGAAAGAGAAAGCAAGTTTCTATGAAGCAGAAATAATTGCACAAAATCATAAGTTTACTTTTATATTCTGAAACTTGACGAAACCACTGTCAAAAGTGATGTAATTTATGAATCAGACAAAATAAAACCACAATATTCCAATCTATTTCTTAAAAATGTGTGTGTGCATTAGATAGTAATTTGATTGGTAGATAGAAAGGATATACATATATTCTTCTATGAAGCTAAAAAWTGCATGGAAAACAACTAGAAATAAGATAAAGAAAAACAATTATATTCATGCATTAACTGAGAGGTAAATAACTTTGAAAGCGCCACATGTCTTTTACCAAGTGAAAAAGCAAAAGTTTTCATTATACTAGCAACATGTTTAAATTTAATGATAAAATTTCATATTACTCAAACACTATAGTTCACTAAAAGTATTTTGATACTCTTATAATTCTTAAAAATACAGACAACTCAAATAAAATTAATTTTTTTAAGATTTATTTATTCATTATATGTAAGTACACTGTAACTGTCTTTAAACACCCCAGAAGAGGGCATCAGATCTCATTACAGATGGTTGTGAGCCACCATGTGGTTGCTGGGATTTGAACTCAGGACCTCTGGGAGAGCAGTCAGTGCTCTTTAACTGCTGAGCCATCTCAACAGCCCCTCAAATAAAATTCTAATAAACAAAATTAGAATGTGAAAACAAAGGTTTCATATGAAGATGTGGTGGTATTAATGGGGCATTTGAATATTGGTTCCTAGTTTGTGATACCATTTGGGTAGGATTAGAAGGTATGGCCTTGCTGGAGGAAGTATGTCTCTTGGGTGGGCTTTGACGATTCAAAAGCTCCCTGTCATCATTATCAGTTAATGTTTTCTCTCTTGTCTGTCTGCTGCTCCTCTTCTACTTTCTGGCTCCTCTTTATGGTTGGAGATGGGCGCTTTCAGGTGTTCCTGCCAACATGCCTGCCTAATGCCATGTTGTGATATACTCTTATCCTTCTAGATCCACAATCCCAAAACAAACCCTTCTTTTTGTAAGTTGCCTTGGTTATGACAAGACAGTGGATAATGTCATTGTTGTGACAAGACAGTAGATAATGTCATTATTTATAAATAGTCAATCACAATAAATGGAATTTTAACTTCAAAATTGCATTAAACAACTAAAATAAAAATACATATATACAATGTTAGTTAAAAGCTGACAATTCATTTTCCCAGACCAAAACCAAACAAAACAAAAAACTCAAATACAAAATAAAGGGGGGGGGGGGGGGGGAGGACTCAATAATCAGGTAACAAAATCAAATACTGAAGGGTTTCTTTGCTCTCTTTTCAAGACAGTAATCCAAAAACCTAAATGGTTACATATCCTCATATTTAACATTAAAATAGGACCACATGCTTATAAAACCTGTAGTGTGCGAGAGTTTGTGTAATTTTAAGATAAATATTTTACTGATTAATACTGATGAAGCTGTGAAAGAAAGCTCATAAACCACTAAATGACTGTAGGCAAAGCAGTTAATTTCACTGGACATGAATTATAAATGAACCTGGTACAAAGGAAGTTCTAATACCTTCTCACCCAATGGTTAGGAAGAATTTTCAGAATTTAAAAGGACAATGTATATCCAAGAATTACAGTATAGAGACTAACATGGGAAATGCTTAGCAAAAGGTTCAGATTAATTTTTACCAACTATGAAAAAAATGCAGAAGAACATATAAGAAATCATTCAATGACATACCTAATTGTTGTAAGACAGTTGCTTTTACTTGTGCAGAAAGGTTTTCTGTCTGCAAAAGTTGCTCATAAGCTTCTTTTGCAGAATGATACTTCCTCTAAAGAGCAGATAAAGAAATTTAGAAAAAAATAAGACAAATATAAAATTATTCCAATATTAGGAATTATATAATATTTATTATGCTTTGGCACATTAAAAAAACTAGCTGAAAGTAAGAAAGTGCTGATTCTATTACTGATATTTCTTTTTAACACCAGGTAGGTTCAAATAGGCATTTCCACTGTACATAATGCTAGTAATAACACCCACTGTAACAATGTATCATTAAAATATAACCCTTTAAGTATTTGCCAACATCCAATATGTAAAATCATCTCAACTCATTTAATCATGTAAATCACCTCAATTTTACTTAATAACATTAATGACAGCAGACTACTCTCCATCTAAAAATATAATTTGTCTGCTTAGCAAGTTCCCCAGAAACTTAATAATATAGACCCCTCCCCCAAAAAACTATAATAAAAATCACAGGTACAAAAGTAATTAAAATCCTGTTATAAACATAATCTTTCCAGAATATGAAAGATTACAAAATATTTATGACATCTATAAATTTAAATAATAATAAAGGCTGCCATAATTATAGTATTCAATGCTTACAGTATTTTCAAGTTCCAGAGGCGAATTTCTAAATGCAACCATTTACTCATAGTACTGTCCACAAAGTTTTAACATGACGCAAAGCTGTTACCACAAAATAAGGTTTAAAACACCTTCAAGCCAAAAAGTAGAAAGAAAGCTTGCAAACATTGCCTTTAAATTACATTTCATAGAAAAACATGTTGTAGTGGCTTTTATTCTTACTACTACCATTTACCTGCCTGAATACAATAAATCAAGAAACTGTAGGGAAAAATAAAAAACTGGCTATGTGAGCCATAGATAAATCACGTACACTATGATCGGACATCTACAAATTCAATATGAAAGGTAATGTCTAATCAAGCTATTGACTCATTCTACATATCAAATGAAAATAATAAGGAGCACTGGAAACAACTGAGGAACTATATTATATAAATACATTATGAGGGAGCATCTTAGAGAACTACACATTGAGATTATATTAGTGCTTATTAACTATACTTCTGTTCATGAACTCAACTAATCCCTAAGACATTACTCTAGTCTACAAAAGTTAAAAGTCAAGTAGGATAAGGGCTAACATATTCAATCTAATTCCTTCAAGCAAAACGATATTGTTGAACATTTAACACATAGCAGAAATGGTTGGAGCTACAAAGTAGCATGAAGACCAGAGACAGAAATAGAAAATACATCATGCTGTAAAAACAAGAAATATAAAACAGTGACATGCTTGGAAGTGTTTGCATCATATCAAGAAACCTGAAGCTGGCTTTTGCCTCACACCATGTACTGCATTAAATGCAGTATGTATGTACTGCATACAATGATAACTGCATTAAAGGTTTAGTAATAAGAAAGAAATACAAAGAAAAAATTGCAGGGGAGTTCTTCCTTGAAATGGGAGTTCACTGAACATGGCAAATCAGCATCAATCACAAGTGAGATAAGACAGTTGACAAAACCACTACTCTTTGCCTGAGGATGCTAAGGTGGAAGGATAGTAAGCTGAAGACAAGCTAGACTACAGTGTGAGATCCTTCTTAAAACAATCAAAATACATAAAAGCTTGGAAAGAAAGCTGAGTGCCTATTGCTCTTGAAGAAGACTGTGGTTCTATTCTCTGCACACGTCAGGTGGTTTACAACTTGCCATAAATCCAAGGACACTTTCAAGCATGTGTACAAAAAGTCAGGCAGGCAGGCAGGCAGGCAGGCAGGCAGGCAGACAGACACTCACATACAAGGTAACTGATAAAAAAAATCATTTAAAAACAAAATATTATAATAAGCATCTACAAGAGAATAAAGCATTCACCACCACAAAAGAAATAGTAAATGCAACTACTAGAAATACCAAATCAAGTTTATACACAAGTTATAAGTGATTCTTCTCTGGATATATCAAGTTTCTTTTGTATCAACTGATGAAGCAACATTCTGACTAAACTTATGAGTATATATGTAT
This sequence comes from Apodemus speciosus, assembly GCA_002335545.1. Lineage (NCBI taxonomy): Eukaryota > Metazoa > Chordata > Mammalia > Rodentia > Muridae > Apodemus > Apodemus speciosus. The sequence continues at coordinate 57,109 of BDUI01001572.1, read as the reverse complement.
GTGACAATTCCCAAAATTGTATTAAATTCCCTGCATAAACTTAATTTCATTGGTTCATGGTTATAAGTGATACTGTATATGTCTTTTCCACTTTGATAAATTAAAACACTTACCTGGGTTTCATATAAGTGGGCAATGTGAAACTGAACTATAAATAATGATAGAAAACAAAAACAAGTCACTAATAGTACGGCAAGGGTTGGGGCAAATTAGGCAAGAATGACATTACAGAATACAAGCATGGCTTATATTACACATAGGAGAATAACTGTTAATTACTTTTAATAAAAAATGCACAACCATAATGAAGAAAAAATAGGATAATAAACCATATTAATCATTGATTATCAAAAATGTGTTGTTATTATTAACAATATTAACAGATATGGCAAATGAGTATATACTCTACATAAAGTTTAAAATAACAACATTGAGTAAATAGGGAAATCTTATAAAACTTTTACATTTCAAAACAGTATTTGAAGTCGAGTTAAAAAGTTGAATGTGTATAAATTCATTATCTAATGGAAAACATATTAAAGCAAAAGAGCTATATCACTTATATTTTTATATGTTTATGTGTTATATTATACATAAAAAACACTAAGAAGTTAGAGAGTAGAATGATCATGGTAGTAACACATAAATGGGTAGCTGGCTTCTTTTTCTTTTAGTGCTTCAGAGTTAGATTTCATCATTCAAACCAAACAAGTAAAATCACTTGGAAGAAAAGTACTGAACAGTCCAAGAATGCATAAATGTTGAAAATAAAAAGGGAATATTTTGACTTTTATTTCTCCTCCTTCCTGATAGTCTATCATCCATGTATGAAAGCAAACCAAGAATAAAGATTGATATGTGTCTCTGTCTCTCTCCCCTCCCTTCCCTTTCCTCTTTTAAAACTTTTATTTTATGTTATCTCAATTTCAAGTTTATAAATTGATTTCAAGTACTGTCAGACCCTCTCAAAATTACATAAATGTAGCTTGTGACCATTTGTTTAAAAATAAAACAAAAAACAAAACAACAACAACAAAAAAAACCAAGGTCCAAAGCTATACTCAAGTTTTCAGACTTGTTATCAATGTAGATTTCTGAAATAATGACAGTGTGGGCAAGGTCTGAAAGGCTACCTGTTACTTCATTTCTATGGCTGATTCTTCATACTTATTCTCTCTAGCTGAACACCAGGGTAACAACGTCACACAAGGTAAGGAAGCATAATGAATTTTAAAATAACATTAATTCAAAAATATTACACTATGTTAAACATCAGATAAGCGAAAATTAAAATATCTTTAGAATATGAAAAACTCAAAAATAATAAAGTTTTAGGTTATACAGAAGATATTTAATGGCCTTTAACTACTCCTGCCTACTACAGTGCAGTTCTTGTAGAAAATTCCACTTGTATTATTTCCTTGTTATGTGACAGACAATTATAGCAAGAAGAGATGGAGTCTTCTAAAATACTAAAACGTCTTGCCAATAACATTTTATACTGTTGTCTAATAAGAGATGGTAATTGAAAAAAAAATCAAACCGAAGCATTAGCTACTTGGGGTTCTACAACCCAATCTATAAATTTCTTCTAGGCCATCTTATGGACTAATGAAAAGGATCTCATTATTTCAATACTAAGTCCAATGTTACCTTTTATAGTATGAAAAATACCTAAAATTCCTTAAAGACCTCTTTGAAATAGAGAAAAAAAAAAAAAAAACCACCAACCAAACAAAAACAACTCTTTATGCTTGACCTTTTGTATTCAGGTTACTACAACAATGCTTTTAACTGTTCTCTTTTAACTTTTCCCTTAAGAAGGAAGGAGGAGGAAAGAGGAAGTAAATAGAACAATGAAAGGAAAAGAATACCCAAGCAATTTATAGCAAAATGGTTACTTCCCGACACACAAAATCTACTAAATTCCTTGAAATTTTCATGTTAGTCAGTTTCTCTTATTTGATTTTTCAAGAAATAAGGTTTTTTTWAAAAAAAAATCTAGATAAATTTTAAAAAGATTCTTCAATTATCAAATTGATTATTTTAAAGTATATTAAAGGGACACTAAAACATACATGCTGATAAACATATCAAGCTATCAACTCCTGGAAAAGAAATCTATACAGAAAAAGGAAATAAGGAAAACCACTGAATCAGAACACAGTTCAGAACAGCATTCTTCACTATTATAATACAGTTAAAGTATTTTCAATAATTTTAAAACCAGAGCACAGTCAGTGAGCTCCCACATAAACCTTTGCATATCTACTGAGTGACTGTCAAATGCTATTTGCAATCACTCTAACTCATTTAAATAGAAAGCTATTTTAAAAAAAAATCCACCTTGTTCATCAGCCTACTTCAATACATATCTGTTTCAGACCGACTACAGACTAGTTAAGTCACAATATTTAATCTCCCAAATTCTATGTGTAAAGTAGTCATATCAACCCATAGTTATACTCAATAACTGAAAAAATAAACTACATAGAATTTGTTAATATGATTTTAAGTATTGTTATCATTTGTAACAAACTGATCTGAACACATGTATCAAAAAGCTATTTAGTACTTACTTTCAGCATTGGACAAAGTGCAGGGATTACAGTCAACCAAAGCTAACTGAAAATGCTGCAAATGAGGAAAGAAAGTCAATGCATTAAAAATTTTAAGAATTGTATGAAAAGATCTCAAAATATTTTTCAGGTATGTCAGATCTTAACAAAATAGTGGAGCTACGTTCCACGAATACAATTTACTAAGCAATGAATGAGAATTACTTTGTACATTTAATGCTCTCAATTGATATATTTATTGTTAGGTTATTTACTTGAAGCAGGTGAGAACAGAGAATTTGAAGACTCAATCAAATTATCATGTATCTTTTTATTTATGAAAAAGCTTTAGATTTTAAGTATTCAAATAAATGGGAAGTGTGGTTACAAAGCAATTTAAATACAATGCATCTTTTTAAATTAATTTATTTTTTGAAACAACTCTGATGATCAAACCTAGGGTCGCCTGTTCTCCAGGCAAGCACTCAACTGTGTCATCCTTTTTAAGAATGCTAAGTCAAAATCTAACTATACTGTCCAGCTATTTTTTTTTTTTTATCTTAAAGTGATATTTAAACTTTGGAAAGGAAAAGTTTCATTATGAGAATGGTCATGAAGGGCAAAACCAATGTCTTTTTAGAATATATGTATACAATTTGTTTAATTCCTCAGGCGATATTAAGCTTAGTGGTTTAGTAGTATTACACAGCCCTACTACAAGCAAACATAAAAAAAAAAATTCATGTTAATGTCAACATTTAAATCGTAAGCAAATCGTACAAAAATAACTGATACTCATGATGGCAACTTTTAGATGTAAAACCTAAGAGAACTAGTAACTTTCATTAAGAGAAATATTATCACCAAGTATTAAGTATTATATTTCAACATGGAAGCAATAAAACTGAACTTGATGAATTTGAACCTTCAACTAATAAGAATAAGCTGTCAGTTATCCAACAGTATATGAAAAGGAAAGATAGGAAATTATTTGATAATAGAATTAACTACTGTATATACAATTACAAAGATCTGCTACATATATGCAAAAATCAAGCTAGCCTCTGCATTTGTAGCTTTCTTAAATTTTAAGGCTTTCAGTAACTTCTAAATGGCTAAAGTATAACAGAACTACAAACACAAAATCTTAAATGCTTAATCCACAAATATTTATTTGAAACCCTCTAGTGAACTAAGGACATAAACACACTATGGGCACAGTGGTTTAAATGCTACATGCGACACTTGACTGAATTAAAAAAATTGAAAGAAAAACCTTCAACATCTAATACTTCAAAGATTCCCTGTTTTTTTTTTTTTTTTTTTATAGTCTACTCAACTGATTGTACATCTTCAAACAGCCCTTTGGTATACCACTAAAGTAATAGAAAACAGTCTATTTTAAGATATGTAAGTAGTATGAAAGCAAAGCAGGCTATACTCTACATAGAAAGAGCAGCATAGCGATCACACTTTCAGACTATACCATATTTCTAAGTCTCATCTAGCCTGCAAAAGGAAATTTATATTTGATAGAACGCTTCCCTTTCCTCTCTGGGGAAGAAAAGCAAGAACTGAAAAAAGAAAACAGCCCTGAAGAGGAGAGTCTTCAGTTTTACTGGTTTCACTCAAACACTGAAATCAAGATCATCTATCAGCATCCAAGATTCTGCAGAGAAACCTGGCATGAGTCATTTTGGTCATATATTTATATAGGTATCAAAAATATTAAACCTAGCAATCAAATCAATGGTCCATCAGTTAAAAACTACAATTCTGAAGAGAAAAGATAGAGGAAAATTCAGAAAAAAAATATATATTCCAACCATACATTAGAAAATGAAAGATCTTATAAAATAATTACTGTTTATAATTGAATAACTTAATTTCTAATTCAAGCCTAACGTCTATATCCACATAATTACAAGTAAAACAAGTTTTAAATTTTCTCTTTAATATGCTTCATTTCTAGTTTTAGAGTCTGTCTATTCCAAATCTTATGGATAAGTGATGATTTTCCCCCATTTACTTGTTAATTATTAATTTGGAGCAATATTTTGATTCTAAGCCCAATCCAGGATGTTTTGATAAGGCAAGAGTTCAAACCAGAAAAACAATGTGCATATCATTGTAATATACCACCAGCAGTGTTAAATGCCACTATTCTGGGGTTTTTACATTGTGTGCTTGTCTCTAGAGACCATTATTTCAGAACATAAAAACATGGTGGAAAAATATCTGTGTTCAAGGAAGATAGACACAGTCTCTTAAGAATTATATGTTAGTGCCAGGTGGCGGGGCTGCATGCCTTTAATCCCAGCACTCAGGAGCAGAGGCCAGGACACCAGTGCTATACAGAGAGAGAGAGAGAAAAAAAAAAAAAAAAAACCTGTCCTGAAAAACCAAAAAGAATTACATGTTAGCAAATTACCAGCCTTTTATTCTACACCAGGTCCTCTACTATGGCTTTAGCATTAAATGTAAAGCCCACTAAAGTTGGTGTGCTACAAGGTTTTCATTTTTTTTAACTTGTAATGGAAATAGAGTATAGACTGTAGCAGGCATGCACGCACACACGCACGCGCGTGCACACACACACAGAGATGGGGGGGAAGGAGGAGAGAGGAGGGAAGAGAGAGGAGGAAGGAGAGAAAGAGAGAGGAGAGGAGGGAAGAGAGAGGAGGGAGGAGAGAAGGAGGGAGGAGAGAGGGGGGAGGAGAGAGGAGAGGGAGGAGATAGAGAACAATGAAAATAAGTAAAGAAATATTTCAGGCTGAAGAACATGTTATTTTCCCGGCTCTTAAAAACAGGGATTGATGCTGTTAAAAATCAAAGTTTTATTGTGATAGACTTCTAAAGTTGTAATTTTTTTAAAAAAAATTAATTAATCTAAAACAAGAGAAATGCAGGCTTACAGGATACTTATAGATTTGATCTCTGCAATTGGTTATAAAAAGGCACAGGAGACATTCTTGATTAAGCTGATATGACTAACATCCTGTTAAAGCCCTTAAACTTAGCTCCTCTCAATCTACAGAATTATTGTGACTGCTCAAGGAAAGATTATGGCATATTAAGGTCTTCTAATAGCTACCCCTTGACCATGCTCACTGAACATTATCTCTCTTAAAAGTTTCTTTAACAGAACAAGACAAAATACATTATATATTACTGATATTCAAATTGTCTATTTTTTTCTGGTTCTGGGCTTTGGCCTATACCACCTGACTAGCCTTGTGTAACTCCAACTCAATACACTCATCACTTATCTCCATGCATAGAATTTTTACTTTCCAAACTTAAAACCTGCTGTTTTTCTTTATCACTTATTTTAGGCATGAAACTGATTGTAGTAATTTGGATGTAAAATGTCCCCCACAAGCTCAAGTGTTTGAATATATGTTCCTCAGCAGGTGGCAGTGTTTGGAAAGCTATGAAATCTTTACTAAGGTACTTTCTGCATCCTAACTATTCTCTGCCACCTCAGGTTTCTGTCCATATTCATTGCAATAATGAACATTATCAATTCGAACTATAAACCAAACTAAGCCTTTCTTGCCTTGAATTAACTGTCACGGCATCTCTGAGAACCCATTTGTCTTTCCGCTCTTACTCAGCCTTTCCCCATCTACCCATTCCATTTAGTCTCCCAATATTCATTTTTACTGTATTTTGCAAATGTAGAAGTGACTCATTAAAAATTTAATAGTTAGCAGGGGGAAGCCCACACCTTTGAGAGACTGAAGCAGGTGTACCCCTTAGTTCAAGACTAACCTGGTCTATACAGCAAGTAGAACAGGACAGCCAAAGCTACACAAAGAAGCCCTGTGTTCACACAAAAAAACAGACACAGTATGTGTCCAATATGTACACACAAATGACAGAATGAGGCAACCTCATTTTCAAATTATTTTCAGGGTGAATAAATTATAGCTATATCAAAATAAAGCTGGCATGTACATAATTTTTACTGTGAAATGGTATTTTCTTTTTCTTAAAGATTTATTTATTTACTTTATGTTTGGGTACACTATAGCTATCTTCAGACACACAAGAAGAGGGCATCAGATCCCATTACGGATGGTTGTGAGTTACCATCTGTAATGCTGGGATTTGAACTCAGGACCTTTGGAAGATTAGTCATCGCTCCAGCCTGTAAAATGTTATTTCAAACATAATTTTTAAAGGTGAAGCTAAATATATTTATTGCTTCATAAAGCTGCAGTTTACTACCAAATATAACTAAAAGTTTAAGTCATGAGTAAATACTAATAGTCACTTTTTAATTATAACTGAGTTTGCCTCTTAAAACATCTAGGAAAGAAAACTGTGACTTAAGAGACCTGTAATTACTCTAACTCTCCTGTATAGGATATACTTACTGCCACATATACAAGCCTTTAGGAAGTTTGCAAACGTATTTCATAAATACTAAAGTATTTCAGACAATTTTTTTTTTTTTTACTTTCTATATGGAGAATGTATCATCGAACTCAGACAATCTCAAATATTAACACAAAATTTGACAGGTAGAGTGAAATAACTATTATTAAACGGCCACATAAATCAACTGATTAATCACCAGGTAAAGTAAAAATTGACAAGTAGTAGAAAAAGGAATAAGGAAAGAAAAGATATTGCCTTCCACATATGAGGGGGAAAAACAATGAAAGCAGTCAGCAATGACATCAAATCAAAAGGAACAGCAGTGTTCTATCCAATGGAAAATAGGGTTGTACTGTTTTAAGGTTTAAGGTTTCAACCTTAAGACATGGTTTCCAATTTCCATAATCATAATTTGTATTTCTGCTGACTATAAAAAGTCAAGCAAATTTACAATATCATAAAGAGCCAACAGTAAATCTGAAGCAAGAAATACACAATGCAAGTAAAAGTCGGAAAAATATCTTACAAGAACAATGTTCTCATGGCTTTTAATATATGCTTAAATACACAACCCTCACCCACCCCACCCCACCCCCAGATGCACCCTGTGCAAACATGCGCACAAACCAAGTATTAAGATGTCTCTCATAAGGCTTAATATATGGTAATGAACACAAATTTATTTATAGGCTTCATCCTAGAATTACTGGCATTGCTACCAATAATGAAGACACTAGAGTATGAAATTCAGTAAATAAAAAGTTCCAAAATATAATAAACAGGCCTTTCTCACTGACTCTATTTGTTACAACCAACTCAAAGAATTAGCAAATATGGATTCAATGACATACCAATACTATGTAGGATCCTTTAGTGAAGATTTTTTTTCCATATTGTCTCTCTCTATAGGCCAAATAAGACAGTCTTAAGTTTTCAAACTTCCAACACATATTTTTTAAATTACTGGAGGGCATGGGGAACTTTCCAATTACCAATTTACCAAAAGGTAAATCATATGCATGAGATAATCTCTCTTAAACCACTCTAAAACCAGAATTTTCAAAATGTCAGAGAAGGTAAGAAATGAACTTTAAGAAGGAATCAGAATATGTCAGGTATGAAATAATAGTAACTGTCATTGTCTCCAAATGACAGCAATAACAAAAAATGTAAAGTTAAAGTATCAATAAAAACATGGATATTTTGAAATTTAATGCTATGAATAAAATTAATAGATAATATTCAAATTCCTAGGAAGTGTCTGAGTTCATAATAGCTTGACTACATGAAACAATCTGTGCATCTACAATAATAAAAAAGTATTTTATAAATTCTGGAAAGGAAGTGAATATCTATCTTCGTTTATTTTTTCGGTATTAATTATGACCATTAAAACTGAGAATAAAACTGGACTAGGATCATACTCCTGTTGAATCCCAGCAGTGGAGCAAAGACAGGAAGATAGCAAGTTCTAGATCAGCCAGGAAAATAAGAGATATTACCTTACACTCTCGTATAGCTGAGGGAAATGGCTATAAGATCTAGAATGATATGTATAAGCCCATAAATACCCACCTGCATAAAAATTTTGTGAGTTAGTCATGATTATTCTGGCTCAGTAGACATAGAAAAAAAATCAGATAATAATTTTGCTAGTCACAAAATTAGTTACAAGGTATGTGGCAGGACCAAATTTCAAAACAAAATTTGCTTGCAGCAAGAGCTGTTTACATAGTTCCAGAATAGAACAAACCTGTTTTGAAGATTTATTTTGATAAAAATATTAAATACTGATTGAAACAAACCAGGAGGCCCTGGAATGTATTTCACATATAAATAAAAGGAACAAATAAGAAAATAAATTATTTTTATATAAATGCTTTCATCATGCAAAAAGTATAAGCTATACCACTCTTCAGAAAGAAGTCAAGAAAATAAGGTAGAGAAGAGCTGATGTGGAGCTGGGCTGATAATTCAGTAATTACGAATGTTTGCTGCACAACCATGAAGACTGGAGTTTGGATGTAACAATCAAGCAGGGTATTCTGTGAATGCCTATGACTCATGCTGTGGATGGCACAGAGAAAATACTACTGCAGCTTAGTAGCTTCTAGCCTAGCTGAGAAGCTTTAAGTCCTTGCTGAAAATCCTACCTCAATGGGGTAAGTGGAGAGTGTTAGGAGGATCTTCTCCTTTGGCATCCAAGCAAGCACACGTGGCCATATATATGTATGTACTTTCACAAACACAAAAATATTTTAAAGATCTTACCTGTAACAGAAGGAATAGTCACAGTATCCTCACTACTAAAATATTCTTTTTATTCATTTCCTCATCCCCCCATTATGTAGGAATAGTATATTTAGGGACTTGAGACTTGCTCAAAGACAGAGTTTAACTGTTCTAATGATGACATCTCCTTTGATAAACAATTAAGAATTCCATGACGTCTATTTCAAACTAATGGGAGAAAAGGTAAAATACGTCTGAAAAAATTAACAGGAAGACAGGTTAATTCTCCTGAATGAATGGATATTAATCATTACCTATTAAGCATTACTATTATATATTTTTAAATGTACATCGGTATTTTGCCTGCATGTATGTCTGAATGAGGGCGTGGGATTCCCGGGAACAGGAGTTACAGTTGTAAGCTGCCATATGGCTGCTGGGAATTGAACCTGGGTCCTTCTGGAAGAGCAGACAGTGGTCTTAACCACTGAGTCATCTCTCCAGCCCCAAACAATACTAACAAATGACAGTAGTATATATTAGGCACATAAATCACTGCTGTGCAAAGTCTTTCTATATGAAAGATGTAAAAGGACGTCCATCACTTATACTGTACTTGACTACCAGCTTTTAGAAAAGTCAACGTAGACACTGTTGTATTTACTGCCCAGTTCACTGGTTTCTTGCAGTTATATCTATAAAAGTATCTCCCCTACCCTTTAAAAAAATAAAAATCAACATAGAACTAAAAGGAAATCATCTTTAATGAAACTCCGGATTCATTTACTCAACTAATCTTGAAGACAACTTCATCTATAAAGTACTTAATTAAATTAATTTGTATCTGTGTGTGCACATGTGTGGAGGTCAGAAGACAACCTGCAACAATCTGTTCCCTCCTACCATGTGGGTCCTCAGGAACTGACTCAACTTGTCGGACTCAACGGGAAATATTTTACCTGCTGACACTGTGGCCTAAAAAGCATGTATTCCAACATATTGTACTATGAAAAAGTTTGATGTGATAGGAGAGTAATAGAAATTCTCCATTTATCCAGACAGAGGTAAAATACTAGGCAAAAAACTGGAGGCAGTCAAAGGGGAAGTACTTCTGATTTCTAACTCCACATAATGAATGCTAGGTACTTACAATAATAAAATAGCTGCTCTTGGACAGAAAATGTTGAGACAAAAAAATTTCCATAATAGACAATGAATTATATAACTTAATGAAACCTTCAAAAATGAGTATCAGTACAAGGGAAAAGAAACAAATTAAAATCTTGACATTGTGAAAAAGAAAAATATATCAAAAGCTCTTAAAATCACCGATGTTTATAGAAATGAAATAAATATTGGATCCTATTTATCGTTTTAAACAAAAGATTAAAGCCCTTCCTAAAAAGAAGTCTGCCCTTACTTATGAGCATTTTTGGTAAGACTAACATGATCAAGATTAGTTAACCTTTACTTTAACCCTGACTATACAGGAATGTTTTGGTTGAGTGTAAAGGGAAGCAGAAATATTTCCACTTAGTTTTGAAACACTATACCTCTTAATTAAAGGGAAATCTCTTGAAGACAGAGATTTTTATCCATACAATTACTAAAGTTATCATTGTACTAATATTCAGGCATTGCTACATTCTATAATTTGGGACACACTTAATTACCACCCCAATAAATATCCCAAATAAAGTTTGTTAAACCACTACCAACCCTTTTGAAGCTTGAGAGATTGTTTTAACAGTATCAGTATCGTAAACTGCTCAAGTAAGTTTATTTTGTGTAATAAAAACAAAGTAAGAGACATTGATAGCTAATGAAAGCTGGCTACACAGGAGGGATTTTTAAAACACGTAAGGTAACATATCTAATTTATTTTCTACTTCAAAGCCAATGACATACCACAGTATATTTTGAAAATACCAGTAAACTAAGGAAAATTTATAAACTCCAGGTATTATATTATACTCTTCACACTACTGGAGGTATGCTGGCTTCTATCACTCTACTGCACTTACCATCACCTAATGTGGTCTACAGTTTTTACAATCTTTTGTCTTAATGTTCTTAGGTGCATAACTCTCATCAGAATTTTTCCTTATAAAGTCATGAATGGTTGGAGAAGAAACAGTGTTTGTATAATTTTCTACTTTAAAAATCTCAAACAATTATTAACACTCATGGAAAGAATCACTCAATGTAAGAAAAACAGAAACTTCACAGTTCAAATTATATATATCCCAGTGTGAAGTCATTCTTTATCTCCCTTCTCTTCCCTTACCACAGTCTTAGGAATCATGATAGGATGCAACAAAACTTAACAACCATTATAGTCATTAACTTCATAAAACAGTAAGCATGTCCCTAGAACTTATAACTATCTTTTCAGATTCTATATTTTTATCGTGCCAAGAAGTGACATTTTTAACAAAAATTCTAGTACTAATGGCAAAGACAGTAGAAGCAACTCGGTGCAAAAAGAAAAATTGGGAGGAATACTAAATGTCCACAAAAAGGAAGATATTTAACAGATGACAAACTATCTTTCCCTTACAATATTTATACCTATAAAACAACAGTCTGAATGCCTTGTAAATACTGTTTTTATTATTTAAATGTAAGACATGCCCTGCTGGTTGAAGTGGATAAATGTATATAGTCATATAGTGTTAAAAAAAAAAAAAAGTTCGATGGTCAGGTCACAGATACAACATCAAGTAGCTCTACGGTGGCCAATCACTACTTCAGAGAATTTCTCAGATTTTCCAGTATCTTTACCTTACAGACTTTAGCAAAACTTAAAATGAAAGTTTAATGGTATAATTAGTTACCACATGGCTCTCTATCAAAACCACTTTGTATTTGAAACCCAATTTTTCTTCAGGTTCATAACTGATAAATAATTCCTTCATCTAAATATATTTTCTTTGAAAGTCCAATATAAGTTTCAACATTTCTCAATGCTCTAATATTTAGCAATAAGAATCACAGAAATACAACATTATATCTTGAAAAAACCCACAACCTACCTTTAAACTAGACTCATAGTCTGTGTTCACTTTGAACATAAGCCCAAGTCGCAAATGAATTTCCTTGGCTCGACAAAAGCTGGGATCAACATAAAGCACCTCCTGAAATGCTTTAATAGCCCTGAAAGAATATAGACATAAGATAGCTTAACTTTTTAACATATGCATGCATTTCTACTTGGTAGTACAGTAAAACTCATTTTATGCAAATCTATTTTTAAATGTGAAATTTATATAACAAAAATAATGTAAATAAGTGTTATTTAAAAACTGAAAGGAGCACTTAAGCATTGTATATATTAAATGCAAATAGTCTGATTTCATATAAAAGGGTAAGACTAAATTTATTCCAAATTATTTAAATAAACAATACTTCATGGTTTAATCAAATTCTGTGTAAATAACTAATTTGACTATTTCTGGGATTTCTTGGGAGAGGTAGAGAAGAATAGATAGGACGGTTGTAAAGGAAGAGAGGGAAACATTAGGGACTATTCTTATTCTTAGTCTATTCCATAAAATAAGTCTTTTAAAACTTTGTAGTTTGCTTTTCCATGTTTCAGTGTGCAACCCACCTGCACTATCTTTTATACTATGTTAGTGAGGAGTCAGTTTTCATTTCTAAAGTAATAGCCAGCAACCACATTATTTATATAGAAAAGATCATCCTTACTTAGAAACGCTACCGAAATTCCTGATATTCATATGGATCTAATCATAAGTTTCTTTTACTTAACTTTCATTGGTCTGTCAGTTTTGTTCCCCCAAAGTCTCATTGGATATTTATTTATTTTTAAAAAAAGGAAAAAAGTTTGACTCAAGTAGAACAAACTCAGGGAAGAAAACCATATTAGCGTAGCCTAAGAGACATATTAAACAATGATTAAATGTTGTGAATGTTTAATGTTACAAAGGCACTGGCATGAGGATGCAGTTCAGATGGTAGAGTGCTTACTTAGCAAGCCCTAAGCTGGATCCTTAGTACCTCATAAACCCAGTATTCACGGCTCTAAATCTAGTACTCAGAAGGTAGAATTGAAGTAAGATAACGAGATTGGGGTCAGCCTGGGCTACTAAGACCCTGTTTCCAAATAAAAATGCGATGAATATTTGTAATTTCATAACAGGAAACAGAAAATGAAATAATAATAAAAGGTAATATACTGAAAACATATTGGGTAGTATTTAAATCCTTCTATTGATTAAAAAAACTCTATCAAATATATTATTTGCAAAGGTTTTTAAGAGCTAACACTAGTACTATAAACATTAAAGGTAAGTATTTTTAATCTTAGATTTTCTAAAATAAAAGCTAATTCCTTATGTAAAACATTATGCCATAAAATACTTCATTTGTTTTAGTAGTTTTATTCTGAAGGATTATACCTAGTCTAATATTTAAAAACAACAACAACAAATGACTACCTATATATGTGCTTAATTATAATGTTAAAGACTTCCTCCAGGTAGTTTATTTGGCAGGAAGAACATGGGTCTGGCTTCAGACCTATATACCTGCTTATGACAGTACTTGACTTTCTTCCTAAAGAAATAAATGATTTTTAAGTGGGTCTGGGGAATGTATGAGAGGTGAAAGGGCTAACAGAAATAAATAGGGATAAGTTAAAATTCTTATTCCAAATCAATGCAAGCACAATGAGAAGATTGTCTATCTGTGGGTAGAGGCATCAAGGTTAGAAAGTAGGACTGAGAACTTTGTATGCACAAAGCTCAGAAGCGTCTAGGGTAGTTGTATTAATGTTTTTTGTTTTACAATAGCATGCTGAAATAAATACTTATGATTTATACCTTTTAAGGGGTGCTAGCAAAAATTATGACAAAGAACTGAAGATGTATGGGGGGGTGGGGGTTGAAAGAGTGCTTGCCCAGCATGGATGAAGCATTAGGTTCCAGCCCCAGGTGCACTGAACAAACCAGAGGTGGCTGGGCACGTTGATTCATCTCAGCATTGAGGAAGGAGAGGCAGGAAAATTAGAAATTCAAGGTCATCTCTTGCTACCTAGCCAGTGAGCTCAGGGTCAGCCTGGGATACATGAGACCCAGTCACAAAAAATATAAAAAATCAATACTAATGCCTTCACAATGTCCTCATGATGAGTCGTAAAAACTACTAAGCAATGTTCATACGTGCCAATAAAAACCTAGGGAAGTCTGAGGCACAGATATGAAACAAAAGTGGAATCACAGAAAAGAAGTTAGGAAAGAAAAAAGGTAGAACAAAGAGTTTATGAGAAAAAAATAAGATTACATGACATCAGTAACAACCACTGGCAAAAATATTTGTCTCAATTAAAATTCTAGTTTTCCCTAAATGTAGTGTTTGTGATGGGAACTTTCAGTACAGACATCTCTTCCACTTGATTCATAACATTGCACACGTACAAACATAGCTTTATTTAAACATGATCTCTATAAGTAGGCAATTAGCCTAGATTCAGAAACACTATAAACACATTAGGTTCGGTGTAAGTTCATTCTTTAAGATCTAAAAGTGCCAAAGACAGACACGCACGTGTACAAACATGCACAACCACACACACAGCCAATATACGCACTCACATACCCGTGTGCGTGCACACACAAACACACACACACATCCCTACCTTTTGATGCTATAATGTTACAGAAACAACTTTCAGAAACTTGTTACTATATTATCGATAAAAATCCTTAAGATTGTGTTCTGACTTAAAATTATTTCCTCAAAAAGGTAGTTTGTATGATACTAATAACTTAATAATCATCTCTTTGTTATGTTTAACATCTATGGGCAGTTGCCAGTCAGCTCCATTCGCAATTTGCTGTTACTGTTCATCTTCAGCTGTGAAATGGCTTACCTCAAAAATTTCTGTCTGCAAATATTGGTATTCTTGCTTTCACTGCTTCTTTATACTGACCATATTCTCCTGATCTAGAATATCTTCATTTTTCAGCTTCCTTCTAAATCCACTATTTTAATCAAACTCATCACGCAAATTCAGTATCAACTATTTCTTAGTGTTAAATCTAGTGTTAAAACATGGAACCAAGAGCCGGGCGTGGTGGCGCACGCCTGTAATCCCAGCACTTGGGAGGCAGAGGCAGGTGGATTTCTGAGTTCGAGGCCAGCCTGGTCTACAG
>BDUI01001572.1:6871-36902 GCA_002335545.1 Apodemus speciosus | reverse complement strand
CTGTATGTACTGTGGAACACTAATACAGCCAGTGGTAAGATTACAACTGGAAATGTATTATCACTGCAGCTAACAGAAGTTCACTGACAGGCCAGATGATCAGTGCGGGACCTGGGATCCAGAGCTCACTTGACTGAAGATRTATTTCATAATTTTGTCTTGCCTTGCGAGTACAGAATACCCATTTATAATATTAATTAGCAATATGCAAATGAGGTATTCTGTGTTTCATTTCCCATCTCCACTTTAATGATAAACCCACCTCAATGTGCCCATAGGTGTAACATACAAACTAGTTCACAAGTCAGTGAGAACAAAATTACAAAGTAAAACAAAACGAATAACTTTGTCAGTTCCGAGAAATACCAAGGTAATGATCCAAGAGCTACTAATTAAAAACAATTAGTTAAACCCGGTTATTCATTCAACAAGTATTTATTGTTACACATGGGTATTCTGCTAACCTTAAATAATTAAATAAATAAATCATTGAAACAGAATTTTCAGTAGAAATACAGGATGGCTAATCATTGTGGGATATTAACTGGTTGAGAGAGAACTATTTCATCGTTTTTTACTTATAAATATGTGGTACATGCCTATGTATTTTAATGTTCATAATTTTTGGCTATTTTTCTTAAAAAAGAGCCTATTTCATTATATTTATGAATATAGGTCGGTCATTGAACAGACAGCCCAACCCCTGTTCTTGAGGGGATATATTAGCTACCCGTCTAGCCCAGCTTAGTACTGGTTTTCCTGAATTGGTTAGAGGCCAAGTATTATGTCTTGACAATGTTACASTCTTCAGCAACAGCAAGCTCTAGGAGTTAAGAGTTTATCCTGACTGGTATCATCGCTGATTTTACTTTTGTAAAAAAAAAAAAGTAATATATAACAAAGGAAGAAAGGTATAAATACTCTAAACACAAGAGAAATTGAGTCATGAAATGCATTACCTATACAGTCAATACTTGAAAGACAACTACTTTCTCTGAAGAAGGAAACACAGACTGATTCACAACAAATAACAATGTCTGTGTGTGTATGTATATAGGCGGGGAAGGCTTCCTGAAGTATATTTCTAGTTCTAGAACATATCTTACATTCTTCCAATTTCTTTCTTTATTCTCTCTCTCCACCTCTCTCCCTCCATCCCCTTCTCTTAAACATTTTTCCATCCCTGTAACACTATGAAGCAATTTAAATATATACTATAAAAATCCATTTAAATACTACTAACTATGTGAAGCTTTGCTGATTGATCTACATCAAATTAGAGGCAGTATCTCTAACCTCTAATTTCACCTTAGTACAATGTATCATGATAGCACTGTTTAATAAGAACTTAAGTTTTGTGCAGAATGGTAATATTTTATAAGACAACCTCATGAGGCAGACAGTTTCACTTATTAAAAAAAAGAGCTGAGGCTTAGAGAAACTAAGCAAATGCTCAAGGAATCGGATAAGCACTACACACCAGATACAGGGTTTGACTAGATCAGCCTCTAGACCTCACTAACTATTTTTCTGTGTTAGTGTACTAATTGTACTTCAACAAACAAAAATAACATCGAAAGGAATGTGAGCCAGGCAGTAGCAAGAGGATTACTGTTAAGGTCAAGGCTAGCCTGGCCTACACAGCAAGTTTCCAGACAAGCAGATTCACTAAATCCACTCTTGAATACATATCCAAAGGACTCTAAAGTGAACATATCATAGAGCAGTTCCTAATGCTGGGACCCGTTAATACACTTCATGCTGTAGTGAAGCCCAAAGGTAAAATTATCTGTTGCTACTTTATAACTAATTTTGCTACAGTTCTGAATCATTCTGTTACTGTGTGTTTTCCTATGGTCTTCAGCAACCCTTATGAAAGGGTTATTTGACACACAAAGGAGTGAGAACTGCTGCCGTGGATATACTTGCACATCTATATTTATTCCTGTACTATTCAAAGTACTCAAGAGATGGAACCAGCCTAGCTGCCCATGGATGATGTGGTTCATATACACATTATGTGGGTCATATACATAATGTCAGCTGTAAAGAAAAAATGAAGTCATGATATTTACAAGAAAATGGACAGAACTGGAAATCGTTGTGTTAAGCAAAATTAGTTCTACTGGGAAACACATATTTTACATGTTTTCAGCCTGGCAATGGTGGTACACACCTTAAAACCCAGCAGAGGCAGGCATATCTCTGTGAGTTTAGGACAGCCTGATCTACAGAGCAAGTTCTAGGACAGCCAGGGATACACAGAGAAACCGTGTGTGCATGTGCCTACGTGTGCATATGCATGTTAGGGGGAGGGTTACATGTTTTCCCTCATAGAAGAGCAATGGTAGTTTAAAACCACACATACGTGTATACTTTTTAATTTAAATTTGTGATGGGAAAGTAGCAGTAGCAGAGTTACTAAAAAAGGTACTTTCTCCTTTTCTTTTTGTAAATGTTTCCTTTCCTTTATGAGTCAAAAGTCAGAGTCCAGAAGAGATTAAGTACAGGCTAGAGTTGTATGAAAATGATTTTAAATTTAAAACATCTCAACAAACAGCAGTTCTCTTCCCCTCCTCCTCCACCCACTGACATATACAAACATATTATTTCACTTTTACAGAATTTCCAGGCTCAAAAAGGGCAAGACACTTGGGTAGGCAAGCTGGTTCATATGCCCATTAGCATAAAAAACCAATAGGAAGTTAAAAAAAAATATAGCCAAACAATAATAACTTTGGTTTCTATGGGAGAGAAAGATAACAGACTAGAGGATGAAAATATTTTTAGGGCAACAAAAATTCATTGTAGCTACCATAATAGCTACACATTTTCCTAAGGCAATGGAATGTACTACACAGAATGAACCCTAATATAGACTCTATGGGGTTTGCATGAAAATGATATAGCAAATGTTATGTTTACCAAAAGCAACAAATATACCACTATTAGTAACAAAGGTGATATAGAACCCTGTCCTCCAAGCATAGAATAGTCATTCTGGTCCTGATATCTAAGCAGATATGTAATCATCTGCAAAAGGCCTGCAAAAGGCCTTCACAGGACTGGGTCCGTTAGCATTATTTTGTGGAAAGAGTGAGTTCACAAGGCTCAGGAAGTCCCATAAATACATAAAAAATAACTGTTGCTGGGGGGAAACTACTTTCTGGCAGTACAGTTGCCCTATGTTGCCCATGCTCCTGAAGTAACCCCTCACACTCAAGCTCCTGAAAGTCTTCCAATTAAACCATGTTGTTTCTTTAGTCTGTAGTTGCCCTCTTCCCCCAATCTGAGATGGATAGAAATAGACTTCCTAGGAAACATCTCACAAAAGCAAGTTATACATATACAGAGGTGGAGGTAGGTGTTTGTTCTGTCACTAAACCTGATCTTTAAAAAAAAAAAAAAAACACGAAAACTAAAGTACAACAGAATTTTCTATATTTTTCGATTATGGTTTTAAACCACCATCACCTCTTAGTTGATAATATATAAACTTTCATTTCTAATTATTCACATGCTCATCAAACTAACTCTCAAATGCAGAATAAAATTTCTGCCTTTTCCCTGAACCTGTCTGCCATCAACTGATAGACAAGGCCCCAACTACTCTATTTCCCCAAGGGTGAGAAAGTGGGGTAACAGAAACAAAACCATGCTGAAACGGGAAAAAGAATTGCTACCTAATAACAAGCACTAACCTGGAAAAAACAAAAAATTATAAATGGGCATGATAATCTTGAATACATTAGAATTTTAAGACAATGCAAGTTTTACAGACCAGAGTACAGAATACTTTCAATTTACTGTGATTTGAGGATTCAGAGGAAAAATATTAGACCTTTATCCTAGAAGCACATAACAATAAACAGCACTAATGAAAAAAGACCTGTTTCCCAAAAGGTGAGAAAGTGAGGTAACAGAAAAGAATGCTGGGGCAACTAATGCAAGTTTCTAAACCTTTTCATCAGACATGCTCTAAACCCAAAGCGGTTTGAGACAATAAAGTTCTTTTTTTGGTGCTTTGTCTTTTTTTTCCTTTGGCAGTACTGGGGATTGGACTTGGGGACTCAAAAATACCAGCTAAGCACTATACCACTGAGCTGCCCCACACCAGCTCCAGACAATTTTAGGGTGGAATAAATTTGGCTATCAATCAACATTAAGCATTCTATATGCCAAAAATCATCTCTGAAAACAATTGCATTTTATGCTGAAATGTAACTGAAAAATAAATTCATGTCAAACTATGAAACTGGCACTAAAAGCTGCTTATACTAAAAAGCACTGACTCCTTACCTGTCACAAATTGCTGAAAACAGGATGAAAGCCTGACATCTCCAGCTTCACTCTGAATCTGTTTCTTCCTTTCTGGCTCAGATTCCAACTTGACTGCCTAACTAATCTATACTATCTCCTTCAAGGATAAGTGACAGAGATGTCACTATCCTTTACATGCAGTCACCTTGGATTTCAGAAAGGAGAAAAAAAACAAAAAACCAAAACCATACAGGACAAGCCACCCACAAATGAAAGCAATTATTGATTAGGAAAAAAAGCTGTATCAGAGAGAAATAATCACCTCCTGCAAACCTCCTTGTCACCTCTAGCAACAAGGACTTCTAAGCATCTTGTAGGACCACAGCAAGGGTCCACAATGGCTGGGTCTATGTCCTGAAGAAGCCTGCTAAATTATGTACATTTCTTAGCGAGGTTCTTCCTTTATTTAAACCTAGAATTCATGTCATTACCAGATGGAGATTTAGGTTACTGTACCTCTTTATTCCTCTTCCCAATGTGGCTACCTTGAATAAATCTCTAACTTTTTAACCATAGAGACTAAATCTCTAGATTTTGTCTCCTTATTTGGAGTATCAGAATAAGTTGCCAAATCAACCCTGTTAGGGAGTATCAGAGCAACAGGTTTAAAATGTCATAATAATGTCATGCTGTCACTAATTCCACAAACCTTACTGATAGAGAACAAAAAGAAATCTACTATTAACTTTCCTGGCGATCACCTGAGGGGTAGGAAAAACAATAAAGATCTGAAGGCATTCATTCATTCCAGAGACCTTAGCTACAAACTTCCTCATGGTTACCTCAACCTGCTGTATAACCTATAATACCTGAAACTATTAAGAATCTCACATGGAACAGAGAATCTCTGAGGTATTTATTTCAGATTTTCTTCTTTGAGAGACAACAGTAATAGCACCAGTTCAGAGTTTTGGTTTCATTAGCCACATAGGAGGCAAATTAGGTACCATAAAGTTTACTGAGGTTTCCCATGCAAGCCTGAATCCCTTAAAGATTTTTCAGGATATTATTGATTGAAAATATTCAGGGAGGGGAGGGGTGGGTGTGGAAAGAGGTACAACCTATCTGGGAGAAAACAAAGAATAAGTTCATATTAGATGTAACTGGAAGATTAATGAACCTAAAATAAAATGCACTAAAAATTCACAATGTAGCACAAAGACAAAGGCATGGGACTATGAAAGTGAACTTGAGAATAGGTAAGTTGGTTATAAATCTAAAGCCAGCTGTATAGAGAAAAGGTAAAATAAGATCTAGGTCATATTTAAAAGATATGATAGGCTTAAAAAAAAAGAGATAGTAAACATAAAAGAATGGAAATATCCAAGTTTATACAAGAAAAATAAATGGGAAATACAATAATAGAACAAAAGTTAATATCTTCATACAAATAAATTTATATTATACAATTAACATATCACTGAATCTACAATTTCATCAAATTTAATATTCATATATAGCATGAAAAAATACTTCAAACTAAGCTGTAATTCCGTGTAGAATTAGCACTAAAATTAATTTTGAAGAAATTTTATTATATTCATTTGTATGGAGAATATTTGTGGGTTGGGGATGGATACACACCAAAGTACAGGTGTGGAGATCAGAGGACATCTTATTAGTGCTGTTTCTCTCCTTCTATGATATAGATTTTGGGGAACAAATGCAGCTCATCGGGCCAAGTGCTGGAATTAAAGACATGTGCCACCACCACCCAGCATTAACGAATATATTTTTAAGTTTCACTTTCCTGGGAGATTTTTGGAATTTTGATTTGCATTTTTCTTTTTAGTAATTTGTGTTTGCTGATGTGAGTACTGTGATGGTCAGCAGAATGAACTGTAGCAACCTCTTGTTGGGCCTCAAAACTATATTATACTAGATAAAATATAAAGCTTCATCATACTTTGATATTTAACAAATAGAGAAAGGTATTAATAAGGTAAATAAATTCATTGAGTAATCTTACATCAGAGCTGCAAAGATGGTTCAGCAGTTAGGAGCATTTGCTGTTCTCCTGCAGAGAACCAGGCTTCAGATTCCAGCACAGGTGGCTAACAACCACCTAGAATGCCAGTTTCAGGGAATCTGATCTTCTTTTCTAACCTTCTACAGAACAAGGCATGCACATAGTACATATGCACACATGCAAGCAAAACATACACATAAAAAGAAAATGATCTTTTAAAAGGGGGAAGGGTACACAAATTCTTTTAAGTTTTTTTTGTTGTTGTTGTTTTTTGTTTTTTTGAGACAGGGTTTCTCTGTATAGTCCTGGCTATCCTGGAACTCACTCTGTAGACCAGGCTGGCCTCGAACTCAGAAATCTGCCTGCCTCTGCCTCCCAAGTGCTGGATACACTATTGTCTGTGGAAGTGTATTTAAAATATTTTATATAGTATGGTTGTGGGAAAGCAAATGAAATTACTGAGGATAAATTCTCCCCAAAAATAGTTCACATAGACAATGCAGGCAAACCAAAAATGCCAATATGAAAAATTGACAAAATTATGCCATCTATGTCCCACAAATGAGAGAAAATGTATTTGTCTTTCAGAGGGTGGTTTATTATGCTTAATGTTATTATCTCCAGTTGCATCTATTTTCATATAAGCAGTATAATTTCATATTTCTTATGATTGAAAATAATTCCAGTTATAGATATTATGTTTTCTATATCCATTCATCTCTTGTTGGATGCCCAGCTTTGTTCCATAACTATTGAGAACAGTGCTGTAATAAACAACAATATCCAAGAATTATCTGTGATATGTAGACTTGAAGCCGTTTGGGTAAATACAGAGAAGAAATGGCATAGCTTGAGCACATGGTAGATCTACTTTCAGTTTTCTTTAAGAACCTGCATAATGCCTCACTCAGCTAGTTTACTTTCTCAGAAGTATACTTCATATATTCACTGGTCATTTATTTATTGTTCATCCTTTGAGGATAAGGGTTTTTTTGGGGGGGGGGATTATTGTTTGATTGTTTTAAATAGGGTCTCATGAAGCATAGGCTGGCCTCAGACTTCCTATGTGGTCAAGGATGACCTTAAATTCTTATCTTCTGATCTCCACCTCCACAACACTAGAACACCAAAATGTACCAGTTATTGTGTTGGGAATAGAACCAGAGCTCTCTGTGCATGTTGAGCAAGGATCCTACCTTTGGAGCCAGATCCCCAGGCCATTGGTTGATTTTTTTTTTTTTTTGACAAAGAGAAAATGTTACCTAAATTAACCAGGGAAAACTGGTTAATAATTTAGATGAGCAGAGACTATTGTCACAAACAAATTGTAAAGTATTACATTGAATACGTACAACATAAAAGCAGTTCCTCAAAAATCTAGAACCAAATAAGTATGACACTCTCATTTCATAACACTAGAAGTGTTAGCCAGGTCAAGTGAAGAAGCAAAACAAGATTAGCAGGAGGAAAAGTTAAACTGCACTTGTCTATAAATGATGCAGTTGGGGGTGGAGAAATGGCTCAGTGGGTAAGAACACGGGACTGCTCTTCTGAAGGTCCTGAGTTCAAATCCCAGCAACCACATGGTGGCTCACAACCATCTGTAATGAGATCTGGTGCCCTCTTCTGGTGTCTGAAGACAACTACAGTGTACTTATATATAATAAATAAATAAATCTTTTTAAAAAAATGATGTGGTTCTATGTTCAGAATAACCTAAAGACTTTTAAAGATTATTAGAACTGCTAAATGAATTAAGTAAGATTGTAGAATATGGCAATTTACTATTGTGAAAATAAATCCTATATTCTAAGACACTGGAACTTCTGGTGGACCTCACAGCCAGTTAATAATATACCTTGAAGTCAGTTAAGACAGCTATCTTACTGTATATTCCACCTGTTGTTTAACCTGTAAGAGAACAAGTTAACGACCAACCTTAGTTGACGTAGATTTCCCACTGAACAAACAACCTATGCTAATGCGCATAGCTGCGATTTTAAAATTTAAATTGTTTCATGCCCCTGACCCAGAGAGTAATGTGTAGGTATGTGTGCTGTGGTAGTCATTTGTTAAAAGGAACAAATAGGTTGAAAAGCAACCTTATAAAACAAATATCCACCAAAACTGCTAGAATATGAATACTGTTTGTTATCGGGGACCATTGTAATTAGTAATATTCCATTCCTTGTAAAAGCCTGTTAAAAGAGTTCTGTAAAGTATCTCTCATGTCTTCTCTATGTTATGCTTTCTATGCTGTTCAATTAATACAGAGCAAAACCCCTTTGTCAGGATCTCAATATCTCCTCCCCGCCCAATACAGGAGAGCACATGTTAAGGCAAACAAATTCAAACTCATACTCATGGAAGTATAAAAGACCACCCCCTCCAAATGATACGGAAAGTTAGTTAATAACAAAGGTGAGGTCTAGCTGATTTCAAATTATGCTCAGAGGATAAAGATTAGCAATGTACACAAAGAGATCCTAAGAATAAACCCACGCAATTTAGAAGCAACATTATTACCTACAAAGAACCAAAAATATTAACAGAGAAAGGGAAACCTCATTAATACATTGATTGTGGTAAACTAAGCATCTCTATGCAAAGGCTTAAAATTGTACTATTATCTCCAACCTTGTGCAAAAATCAACTCAAAATTAAGCAGACATAAATTTGAGACCTGAAACTATGAAGCTACTAGAAAAAAGGAGAAAACAATGTCATTAGTACAGGCAATGACTTTGGAAATAAATGACAGGAAAATAAAGTCCAGAAAAGACAAATAGGTTTATATAAAACTAAAAAGCTTTTGCATAGGAAAGCAATCAATCAATAAAAGTGACAATACAAGCCAGGTGGCAGTGGTGTACATCTTTAATCTCACTCATCACTGGGGACTCAAGGGCAGCAAAGAAAGACCTCTGAATTCAAGGCCGGCCTGGTCTACAGAGTAAGTATCAGGACAGCCAGAGCTACATCAATGATTAATATCCACAATATATATTGACTTCAAAATTCTTAAAGGAACAGCAAATATATAACAAAGGGGTGAAAATGTAACCCAGTTGTGAGGTGCTTGTCTAGCAAGTGTAAGTCCCCGGGGTTCAAGCCTGAGTACCACCCAAACCATTATCCCAATCACTGGCTAGGTGAAAGCTGTTAGGTTGTCTGTGTTCAATTATTTCACATGCAATCAAAACATCTCTGGTCAATAAAATGTCAACAATCTAATCATTTTTAATAAAATACAAAGTAGTTAAATAGAAAATAACAAAATACCGATTTCCCTCTTCTAATCTCTTTCCTGCAGAAGTAACATTAAAAAAAAGAGTAGGCTGTAATTTTTACTTTTTTATAACCAACAATAAATGTGCCAACAAAAACAAATAAAGAAATAAGCATGAAAATGTGCACCAACCTTCCAGTAGTCAGACTGTAAACTGTAGTACCTCTGGTATGCAGATAATGCTAAAAGAAGGAGAATAATTATAGGTCACAATTATGTTTCAGAAGCGCTTGCCTTTGGTGATAAGCACTGATTTCTCACTTCAACCCACGAAATAACTAAAGCAGGATAAAAGCTTGATATATTTATTTGCCTTCGTTTTGTCTATCTTCCTTACTTTGGGTCACCATTTAACTCTATAGGCACACATCCAGCAACATCTGTTTAAAAATTTGTGACCTACCTTCTCCATGCCCACCCCAACCTCCTCAAGGCAAAAAAGAAATAACTGAAACATTGTACTGTCATCATTCACATCCTGTTCTAAAGCCCAGCTATCTAAAGAAAGTACCTAAGCAACAAGAAATGGGGGGGGGGGGGATGTAAAAGAAACAAGAAATAATTGATAAAAATGAGATGAAGACCATCCAAGGGGAAAAACTCTTTAAAGATAGGAAATGTTGCTTTCATGAGGGAGGAAGAGAATTCTTAAAAAAAACAGGATGCTCTAGAAAAATAAAATTTGGAAAATTATTACAGAATAATGCAATAGAAGAACATGATTAAGAAGTTTAAGAGACCTCTTAAAAATAAACAACAAACAAACCAGAAGTCATTTACTGGAGGGCTAACATTTCAGTAACAGTAATCCAAAAAGAAAGACCAGCTGCATAGGATAAAATTTAACAATAAATTGTGCAATGGGCACTTGGAAAAACCTGCCTTTGCTAAAGCATCAACTAAACTGGCATCTTATTTTACAATACTAATAACTTTTGCATTTCTTAATCCAGATAAATCAGTGAGACCCTATAAAGGCTACAAGTACCTACCACCTGGTTCCTTCAAGCAGTCCTCAATCTTTATCTATTAAAAAAAGTTCTTAGTTTACTGTCACTAGGTATTTATAAGAATAGAAAATATAGAAAACCTTCATTTCAATACCCTTATGTTTCAAATCTGTATCAGAATGACTGTAATGAATGTCATCAAAAACATTGATTTATTTTTGCTAGCCAAACTTACTAGCTATTATTAGAAAATAGACCTTTGGTTCTTACACTGTTTTTATATACTATATTTATAGTACAAGATACTCGCAATGGAGTGTTGTCATTTAATCAAAGACCACATGCTCAGGTAAACTGACGTAAGACTTCTACAAAGTACCAAGTCTTAGTATACAGCCCATCCTAACCATTTCTGTCTAGGAACTAAAACATGCTAAACCTACTTTGCCACAATATGGATACGGAGTGAGAGGGTAGAGGGAGTAAGGAGAAAGAAGACAATTACTTGAAGGAAGTAGTAAAATGAGACAAATCTATCACTGGTTAAAATTTTTCAGGGAGTTATTATATACTTGGGAAAACTTCCACCTCAACATGAAATCAGTTATTTTTAAGGTTTTAATGTTCTCATACTAACATCGGGAATAATTATTATAATCCAACTAAATTGTACTTTTTTTTTAATTGCCCCCTAAGGCAACCTTTTAAATAATTTCAACCTTTTTAATAATTGTTCAAGGCTATAATAATGGCTTCATTTTTCCCTCAATGCAATACTAGTTGCAATTAACTTCCATAGGTTGTGATCCTAAAGTAAATTCCATAGGAATCTAATGTACATCAATGGGTCTCAACTTTGCTACAATCTCCCATCTACTACTCACTTTAAGATAAAACCCTAAAAGTAAAAAGTTGAGGTTTGGTCAGTTGCTAACTATTGTAATGCTAAATAGTGGCCCTCAAGGTCTGGTTGCCTCAGGGATGAGAGAATCCTCACATGCATGAAGTGATGACCTTGCTCCATAATTTAAAACAATTGGTTGAAAAAAAGATGCATATAGGCTATAGCTGGGCAGGAGAGGTAGGTGGAATTTCATTTCCTGGGTTTAGGGTCTGAGGAGGACCAAGAGGGGGAAAGAGAGAAGGTGAAAAGAAGTCACCATGGGGTAGGTGAATCATGAAAACATGGCCATGAGCGATGGCCAGCTGGAGTTAAAAGCAGCCCACATGAAATATAGCAAATAATATTTAAGGGTTATTTACAGAGACGTAGACAGAATATCTTAGAAAGTAGCTTTCTGCCAGCTCTAGTGCTTTAAAGGCTTATTATAAATATAAACAGGTTTTTTGTGTCTTTTATCTGGGAACTGAATGATCAAAGGCAGGGTAGAAACCCCCAACTACAGTTAAATAATTACTACATTAGTGCCCAATGTGGGGTTTCATACATAAATGAATTATCCTTAATATAAATATAAAGGATGTCTTCAGCTTATGCTATTCCCCAATAACCACACAGAAGAAATAGATTTATCCAAAACTGCAACTCAATAGCTGAGCAGTTAAATGATCTTCCTTTACCTCCTAAACTAATCTGGCTGCCTCCCAGCCCCACCCCATGATACTTGCATATTATTATTGATCTGGTTCTTCAGACCTATTCTTTAAGGCTCCAATTCCTCCACCCTGCCACTGATCTGCCTCTCTCCCTCTCCCTTTCTCTTTCCTTTGCTAGCAGAGGTCTTACCCTATTCACTATTCTGCCCCATCTATTCTGAATAAATGGTAAAAACTTAAACTTGAGACAGGAGATTCTTGGCCTACCCATTACAATGCTGTGTCTGGATTGAAACGAGGTATGACAGCAGGGAAATCAGCATTTGAGTAAGCCAAGGGTAAAGTTTATACACCATACAAAACAAAACATTATACCTACACTAAAATAACCAAATAAAAAGGCAAAATGTATGTGTATGTACTTTTAATCAACAGTAAAATAACCATAGCAAATCATTTACTGACTAAAAAAATTTTAGTTCATTTAAGACAGGAAGTGGGTGTCATTAGAATGATAAACACAGTAAAATCACAACCCAACATGTTCATAAAACAGGTTCTACAGTTTACCATGGCAAATATAACAGTGGGTATGTTGTTGTCATTTGTTACTGTTTCTCAAACTCTTAAATTCAAGGAGTTTTTTTTTTAAAGAAAACAATAAATCCAGATATATAATTGAAAATCATTCCCAAAGTCATTAAGTCCCCTATAAACATGTACTTGGAGCACTCTACTCACGGGTTTCATGTTCACTGGATGGTTCATTTTAACTTTCCTAAGAATAAGTATTTAAATGAGGTCAACAGTTACCTAATCTTGTGCCAGTTACAAAGAAAGGAGTAACCCTGAGAAATGTATTGGTGGTAGTGGTTTGAGCGTGGGTGGGTACGCTGCAGGAGTACTGTATTTAACATAGGTTCTTTTAAAGATGGTTCCTCTTCTCCCATCTTACTTATTACTTCCACCAGCTAGTTTGGCAGGACACTAACTACTTGCCTACCCACATTCCAAAACATAAAAAAAAAAAAAATTTCAAATACCTCTTGATTCTTTGTTATCTTCACAGACCAACCTTTTATTATTTACTTATTTGTATTGTAAGACAAAAATCTCAACTCTATAGCCCAGTCTGCTCTGGAAGATACACTAGCCTCACTCTTACAGCAATTCTCCCACCTCTGCCTCCCAAGTAGTGCAGCTAAAAGCATAAGCAAACACACGTGCATGGGTGGGTGTGTGCATGTGTGCAGGCATTTATGAACACAGAAAAGCATGCGCCCTCAAAGGCCAAAAGATAGTAGATTCTCCTGGAACTGATACTAGTTACAGCTGGTTGTGAGCCATCTGAGGACTCAAGTTTTCATCCTCTGAAAAGCAATAAATGTTCTTAAATGCCAAGCCATCTATCTCTCCAGCTCTTAACTGAGGATTTTATAAATTTAAAATGTGTGCCCTTCCCCCAGCCTTGAGAAGGATTAAATCAGACCTTGTTTGCCACAGTCGCCTAGCCCACCTAGGGTGGAGTCTTCCCACCTAGGTGAAGTCTATTGTTCTGCCACAACTGCAACTTCAGGCAAGAAGCCACAACCTGCTGAGCAACTGAGCTTGTTTTGCTGATAAGATCCTGGTGAGATGGGGGATGGGTTTTCCCCTATATATTTCAAGAAGTAAGATATTAAACATTGAGCCTTGATCAGAAACTTTGTCTTGGCGTTGTTATTTCTCTTGCCTGTCCTCTTTCAGCCCCAGCTCTCCTTCCAGGTGTACCCAGTTTGACCAAAGCTGCTGAACAGCCTAAAAAGATGTAGCTAAATTCGCTGAAGAATAAAGTTTAAAAAGTTAAGGGCTGGCAAAATAGCTCAGCAGGTAAAAGAAATAAACTCACAGCCAGGTTTAATGGCCTAAGATGAGCTCCAGGACCCACAGGATAGATGGAAAATAACAAGTTGCCCTTTGATCTCCACACCCATGTCATAACATGTGCAAACACACAAATAAATTAACTAATTAGTACATTTAAAGTAAGAAAGAAAAAGAAGAGTTAAAAGATGCACAGTTTAGTGATAACTAAGGTCACTAAATGACAGAGCACCCTGAGGGCAAATCTAAGCCCCTCTTCATGGATTGTCAAACTAATGTGCCCTCTCAGTACATAAAGGTGAATTAAAACAAAACAGATTCCATAGAATTCTGTATACTTTTTTATAGAACAGTAAGTGTTGGGCCAGAGATAACTTAGTGGGGAAAAAGCAACTGTCCACAAGTCTGACAACCTGAGCTCAATGCTCAATCCCTGATAACCTCTAGGTGGAAGGAAAAAAACGGACTGTAAATGTTGTTCTCTCCATTTCATAGCACATGCATGCCCCCCTCCACACACACACCAAAAAAAAAAAAGTAAATAAATACATGTAAAAAAATTTAAGTGCTGCTATTAGTGTCTGTTATCCTGATGAACTGAAGCTATTTTGCTCAGTACTAGCCAGAATTACATAACAATCCTAAAATCATGAAGTGATCATCTACTACTTTTACATACTAGAAGACAGGAACTTGGAGATGTTTATATAATTTGCAAATATAAATATAGAGCTAAACTGGAAATTTCACAAAATATGAACAATTCAGACTAAAACTACACTTCCATTAGGAAAATATGTGACCAGATCCAAAACTGGCACAATACAATAGCAATGTGAAATACCAACAATCCATTACTATCCATTAGGTACTCTGCTCACATTTGCTGAAAACAAATACATCCAGTGTATACAGATATTTAGTGTTACCCTAAGTTTAAATGTTATCACTTGTAAGAACAGTTTTCCTTTACTGTGGAGTTTTCTTTTTGTACTGGGAAGGGCAGGAAGCTTTTTAAATTCCTCTATCAGGCAGCTTTTTAAATTCCTCTATGAGTAAATGGTCAATCTGGCACCTTAGATCCTTGAAAAAAGTAAATCTCAGAGGACTAGCCAGGCAGTGGTCGCACGCCTTTAATCCTAGCGCTTGGGAGGCAGAGGCAGGTGGATTTCAGAGTTCGAGGCCAGCCTGGTCTACAAAGTGAGTTCCAGAACAGCCAAGGCTACACAGAGAAACCAGAGAAACCCTGCCTAAAAAACAAAACAAAACAAACCTCAGAGGACTAACTCCTACATTCAGAGATATAACTTAGTTTTCTTGATGAAAAACGTTTAAAAAAATTAATTAGTTTTATTTAAGGTTCAAACTTATGTGTTTCTCCCTGTATTACTTGCCTTTTCAGTAACAATAATTGTATTATATAATATATATGTATTGTGGATTTGTATTGCCCCACAAAAATCCCTCTTCGTATATGTGTTTGTATGTATAACATAGGGAGATATATATGAATCAACGAAAAAAATATTACCTTTTGGATAATCTTCCAATAAGAGGTTGAAGTGACCTAATTGACAAAAGAAATCAGACTCCACTTTTCCTTCAGCTTTTAAGATCAGAGATTCGTAGCAGCGAACAGCCTAGAAAAAAAGGAGCACAAATGGTTAAAACATAGGTAACAAACCTAAACACATATTTCCTCCTTAAGATAATGTAGATATCTATACTCCAGGAAATCAATATATTTTTCTTATATCTCAATATCATTCTCGAAGAGAGATAAATAGTTTAAGTATTTATCAGAGATTCTACTAATTAGGGCATAAATGTCTTTCCCATTACAAAACTGTAACAATATTTGACAAATCAAATACAGAAGGAGCACTTTAACAAATGACAATTCTCTCCATAAATTACAAGTCTAAACTACTTATTACTGTAATCTTTGCTCATACAATCAAACCTATTTTCAAATCAAATATCCATCTTTCCAACAAGCATGGAGAACTTAACTGAACTTTGTGAGAATTCATACAATCCTCTGTAGTAAGAGCAGCTACCATTTATATTCAATGGTTTACTTTACCCAAAATCTATACAGAATTTAAAATACCTTTTAATTGTCTTTCCTTTGTTATAAACATCAATCAAACACATTAATTCTTACACTTCCAAAATATTTATATACCCTTACTCTCACATTTCCTTTCTTGGAAAAGGAAAAAAAGCTATTAATTCGTTTGAACTCTAAAGAAAACAAATGATAGAATGCTTTGATGGCATATTCCAGTCGTAATATACTAATGATCTTGAGGAACTTCTCTTATCTCAATTTTAAGAGACCTGACAAAATGATTAAGAAGTCAAAACTTGGACCCTGAGATAGATCAGTAAGTGCTTGCCAAACATAAGCCTGACAACCTGAGTTAAGATCTCCAGAATCTGTATAAGAAAGACTGTTCTATGATCTCCACAGCTGCACGTAAGTACCCTCATACAAATATGTACACACACAAGGACAGACAAGAGAGGGAAAAGGAGGGAAGAAAAATTTCTGTAACAGTTCATACAATAGACACACTTGTTTCTTCCCTTCTCAAATAACAAAGCTCTAACTACTGTAGTCTGTTTGATGTTAAATTTTCCTTAAATAGTCCATATTGTTGCATCCTAGAGTCATTAAAGGCAAAAAGAAAATAAAAGTGGTATCTCAAATCTCTGAGAATTTTCTTGGGTTTAGCACATACAAAGAAACTCAAACAGTTCTCATAACCATTAAAAATATCATTTCACTCTTTTCATAAAAATTTTAGAATGAATACTTAGAAGGCCTTCATTTTTCCTTATGACACAGAGCCTTAAGTGTAGATAAACAGTTTCAAAATGTATGCTAAAATCTACTATCACAACAAAATTTACCTGTCAACAATCTGGAGAACCTATCCCAAAGTTAATCCAGGCTGATCCTACTATATTTAAAGCTTAAGAGCTACAAAAAAAACTATCTTCAGTTCCTATTATGTCGTTTGCCAGCTAAATGTGTGTGTACCAAATCACAAGCACTGAGAACTACTAACCAATCCACTTCTCTATAATTAAAAGGGTCTGAATTCTATAGTGAAATTTCTGGAATTACTATAATTTAAAGGCACAAATTTCCAGTCTCTTTATACACCTCTCATATGACCGATGGTTTGAGTATAAAAAATACAATTTATTGCAGGTTAAGAAAAATTAGTTATTGACTATAATATGGAAATCCTAATTTATTAAATAAAATGTTTTTAAAGCTAGTGACAGTATTATAATAAAACTTTCACTGAAATCATTTTGTATTTTTCTTTTTTCTAGTTTTTTATCCCCTCCCTCGTGTGTGTGTGTGTGTGTGTGTGTGTGTGTAAGTAGAATTCAGAAGAAAACTTTTACAATTCAGTTCTCCCCCTCCCTCCTAGTAATTGAAGTCAGGCCATCAAGCTTTGTAGCAGGTATCTTTATCCACTGAACCACTTGGGCCTTTGCTTTCTCAAACTCTTGGAGATACAAAACGTCTCCTTCCAGACAATTTCTTGTTATTTATCACTATTAAGCTTATAAGCAAATATGGTTTTGTGGTGGAGTATTCAGAATATAAACACAAAGAAATTTTCTTTAATGACTCAAGGAAAAAAGAAAAACAAAMACAAACCTCTTATTCCTTTTGATGCTACTATGATCTACTATGATCATATATTGCCTATATTCTATTTCTCATAAACAGAGGAAGACATCTAAAAATTGTATATACAACTCGAATCATCCACAAAAGATTAACACCAGACAAAATCCAAAATAGGTGAATTGTAAATTTAACTAGCCATATACTGAAACT
The DNA here is from genome assembly GCA_002335545.1 of Apodemus speciosus. NCBI lineage: Eukaryota > Metazoa > Chordata > Mammalia > Rodentia > Muridae > Apodemus > Apodemus speciosus. Next base: position 19,086 of record BDUI01001572.1, on the reverse strand, counting down.
GAACTGGGATTCTCTTAATAATTTCCTCCCATATAATCCACTGTGAGCCTCCTAAACAAATGCTGGTAGTTAGTGAAACAAGATAGTGACAGAAGAAAATCAGGTAAGACAGAAAAGTGAGAGAAAACTAGCAGAAAAAGATTTCAAAGCAGTTTATTATCATTTCATGGAGAAGCTTCATGTATTTTATTTTTATGGTTCTGATATTAGAAACTGCCAAATGCTAACATAATTTTAAAATAATATTTAAAAGAAAATAACATGGTAATTTTCAAAACTCATTAATACAGAAAAACAGTACTGTTTATAACAGTATTTTCAAATCCAAAGGCTTGGGGCTGGCAAAATGGTTAACAGCAGGAAAGGTGTTTACTTTAGGATCTGCCTTTGATATTCAGGGACACCTTGCACCTCCCATTCCCCTGAGGAAATTGAGAATCAACTAGAATTTGTCCTATGGTCACCCTCGTGTACACACGCACACAACAATTCCTTCTCCTTCACCTCTTAAATATTCTAGATAATGGTGACAGCAGGTAAAAATTATGTCCTTGGAATAGATTAACTCTACATTTCTCTGTAGTTATTAATTGCCTATAACTCTTCATCTAGGACTAGGGCCTTATAAGATTCTGTATTCATGTTAACATGTCAACTGTTGTAACTTTTCAGGTCTTATTTAGGCTTCCATAGGTGCACTTTCCCTGTCATATACATTATTTTGTGGCAGATCTTCTCTACAGTAGTCCTCTGTTCTTCTGCCCTTACAAATTTTCTGCCTCCTCTCTTCCCTGATGTTTCCTGGGAGTAGAAATTGTATTGTAGATATGTTAATTGGAGTTGGATAACTGTTCTATGCTTTGACCCACTGTGGGTTTCTATCTGCAGCAAAAAGAAGCCTCTTTGATGAGAGGCAAGCACTAAACTCATCTGTGGAAGTATTTAGAATTCAAAATTATACTAACTTACCAAATTGGCAGTAATAGGTTCTCCTCTTGAGTCTTTGGCCTCAACAACCACAAAAAGGTAGATGGGCAAGATTTACAGTACTGAGCATGATTTTCTTCCTAATGAATGGACCTTAATTCCAATTAGACAGCCATTGGTTGCCCCAAGGTTTTGACACTATTATACCTTTCCAAACAGTAGCCATTCTGGCCACTATTATGATTTATAGGCATTAAAACTGGGCAGTAGGCCGGGCAGTGGTGGCACACGCCTGTTATCCCAGCACTTGGGAGGCAGAGGCAGGTGGGATTTCTGAGTTCCAGGCCAGTCTGGTCTACAGAGTGAGTTCCAGGACAGCCAGGGCTATACAGAGAAACCCTGTCTGGAAAAAACCAAATTCAAAAAAAATAAAAACAAAACTGGGCAGTAAGTACTACTGATTACTGTTCTCCTTTGATAGATTACATAGCACCTTCCAGTACTAATTCTCAGAAAGGAGGCTTCCAATTCCATTGCAGCTTAATTCTTCCAGGTTCTAGATCTGAAGTAGTATATCTTCAGCTACAGTGTAAGTTCTGGAAGGCAACCAATAGCGATAGCAATAACCTCTATCATTACCTCTATCATTTGGGGGTTTCTTAGACTACCCTGACCAACAACGCAGAAGGGGTTTCCCATGCCTGGCACTGTGGTTTTTGCTAGTGTATGGCTTTGGGGAACTAAAGATGTCACCCCAAGTGATGTAACTTCATTTAAAGTACACACACACACTCAAACACACACCCATTACATAACTGCACTCCATTTTTTACTGTGCAGATACACAAGTAAAATCTTTCCTATATAGAGTATGCTTATATATGATTTCAAGATAAAGTAACAAGAATGTAAAATAAATGTTAATACAAACTCTTGAAATTAGATATGCACATCTCTATAGCTGCCCCATATAAAGGTATACTTTGTTCAGTTCTCTGCATTTTCTAGATTTTTCATAACTATATTATTTCTTTGCATAAGTCATTTTAATTATGCTATCCCTTGTAATACATCTTTTATCTTTAATATAATAAGCAAAAGACTGAAAATAATATATATATGTAGCTAATAGGTATATTTTCATCTACTTACACAGCAGATAGACTTTTTTAAACTGAAAAAATATTCAGTCCATAAACTAAATATTAGGAAAGCAAGTTAAGTTTATAAAAAAAATGCCTATGAAAATCAAGACTACCTTATACTTATATTGGCCAACACTTTCAACAAAAATAACTAGTAATTTTATTATCTACTATAAAGAAAAACCATTGGGAAGGAAAATAACCACTAAATACTAAAGGCATAGAAAAATTAAGATTGCTTCCTTCCCACAGCTTTTTAGAATACTAAAATGTCCTCTCCTTATAGTAGCATTTTCTACAGCAGATAATGCAATTTGCTTTGGTGCCTGTTTTATTTTTATTATTTCAAAAATCAGTTGTTACAAAAGAGTAACATTAGCAACACCCTCCATTTCTGGATCTGTTTGGGTTTTTTGTAGTGCTAGAAGTCAAATGCAGGGTCTAGTGCATGACAGTCAAATGCTCTATCAGTGAGCTACAGGCTCAACCCAAATACCACCCATTTCTAAAACTAACATGAAAATGAACATGTATTTACTTTGTTTTTGAAATTGTGTATGGGTGTTTTATCTGCATAGATGCCTGTACACCACATGTATGCCGGCTCCACAGAGGCCAGAAGAGAGTATCAGATGCCCCTTGAAATGGAGTTATAGCTGTGAGCTATCATGTGGGTAACTACAAGAACAAGTGCTCTTGTCTTCTGAGTCAGTCCTTCTAATGACTTTTAATATGAAATACTAGGCTGGGAGTTACAGCTCAGTGATTGGTAGAGTACCTGGCTAACATGTACAAGGCCTTATATTCCACTCCTATTACAGAAAAAATACATATATAAGCATTATGTATGAATCTTTTATGTTCAGACCTAACATTCTAATACTTTCGAAGAACTACATATAGGCAACATTATTTAAGTGAAGTGGCTGGGTAGCATATAAGTACAAGGAACAATATAAATGTGAATTAAGGAGCTCTGAGATTAATAGTATACTGCCTGCTCTCGCCAGCCACTCAAGTTCAATTTCCAGCACCCACGCTCACCACAATCTGTTATTTCAGCACAAGGGTAATTCAATGCCCTCTTCTGGCCTGTGTTGACACCCACACTCACATGCACACAAAATGAAAAATAACAATCTTAAATCTCTTAAATTGAATCGAGATAAGCATTTGATCTAGCTTGCTCATAAACATCAAAGTTGTTTTAGTGGACATTAGGACAGATGTAAGTCAGAGGAAATATGGCAGTAAAAAAAAAGCATTCACAGTCCAAATTAATAAAATAAATGTTGCAGATCACAGCAATCAGCAGCTCCTCAAAGGTTTAATTCTAACAGTATTATCTAAGTTGCCTAAGCAATACTGTTTTTCTTTCTTTTCTTTCTTTGTTTTTTTGGTTGTTTGTTTGTTTCGTTTGGTTTTTTTTGGGGGGGGAGGGGTGTCCAGCCCCATAGGAGGAACAACAATATGAACCAACCAGTACCCCCAGAACTCCCAGGGACTAAAGTACCAACCAAAGAATACACATGGAGGAAGCCATGGCTCCGGTTGCATATGTAGCAGAGGATGGCCTTGCTGGATGGGCATCAATGAGAGGAGAGGCCCTTGGTCCTGTGAAGGCTCAATGCCCCAGTGTAGGAGAATGCCAGGACAGAGATGAGGGAGTGGGTGGGTGAGTAAGCAGAGGGAGGGGGGAGGGGATAGGGGTCTTGGAAGAGAGGAAGTTAAGGAGATAACATTTAAAATGTAAATAAAGAAAATATCTAAAGTGTGGAGCAGAGACTGGAGGAAAGGCCATCCAGAAACTACCCCACATAGGGATCCATCCCATACACTGTTATCAAACCCAAACACTATTGCTGATGCCGACAAGACAAGTGCTTGCTGACAGGAGCCTGATATAGCTGTCCCCTGAGAGGCTCTGCCAGTGCCTGACAAATACAGAAGTGGATGCTCTCAGCCAACCATTGGGCTGAGCACAAGGTCCCCAATGGAGGAGCTAGAGAAAGGCTCCAAGGAGCTGTTTTTCTTCCTTGTGTATACACACATTTTTGTCCTCATGGGAGAGTAAGAGAAACCAGGTTGCATCCAGTTCAGGTTGGCCTCAAATTATGTAACTAAGGCTATGTATCTACTCTTGAACTCCTGACCCTCCTGCCTCCACTTTTCCAGTACTAGAATTACAGGTATGAGTCACTACAGTACATGCTTCAGTGCTACATTTTAACAGGTGACATACAGGGCTACAAATCTGGTGAAGGATGTGGCAAACTGTATTAAAGTTACCTGGAGGTGGGTGATGAGTATTAGCTCTGTAGAAAGAGAACGGTAAAATGGTGCTTGAAATAGAATGCCTGAAATACCCAAGGCATGCACTCACTGATAAGTGGATATTAACCTAGAATCTTGGAAMACCAAAGACACAATCTACCTACCAAATGCTRTCCGACAAGAAGGAAAGAGTGGACCCAGGTTCTGGAAAGACCCATTGCAGCAGTGTAGGAGAATACAAAAACAGGGATGTGGGAAGGGGTGAATAGGGGGATGGGGGGGGAGGAGAGGTAAAAAGACATATGGGACATTGGGGGGGCGGGGAAACCAGGAAAAAGGGAAATGAAATGTGAATAAAGAATATATCCAATAAAAAAAAAAGAAAAAAAAAAGAAATAGAATGCCTGAGGCTCTGGGTTCAATTCCATGGCACAGAACCCTGCCCCTCTTAAATTTTACTGAAGAGAACCATCATGGATGTTGTTTTAATCATATATTTTAAACTGTCAGGAGAGGTTAATTAAAGCATCCAATAATGAATTGACTCAAAAACAGGTTTGACCCCACAGGTGACCCAGGCCCAGATGAAAACCCAGACTTTGAGTAAGTCCACCCTAACACTTACTCCATCTACAAGCTGCTGGAGCACGTGGAGGAGTTGGTATCTCAAAATCAGATCCAAGAGAATATTACTGCCATCAAAGATGAAAACCTGAAGCATGGCTGTGAAGATGGGTATTGTGGCACACAGGAGCCTGTGAGACAGACCTATGCAGTCTCTGAGAGTAGATGAGGAGGTAGGGCAGGAGTCTGCAGAGCCCACAGTACCCCAGAATAGAGAGGCAGGTCTTATCGGAGGATGTTTTTAAAAAGTGGACTTATGAAATTAGAAAGAGTTGGCATGTGTAAGGGAAAAAGGCAAAACTACAAACATAACTGTAGTGAGTTTGTCTGATTTCTAATACTAAAGACTGGTTCCTCAAGATGTGGTTTTGCCCCCATGAGCAGATCCTCATGTACTCAAGTGATGCCATGTGAACCTTCTCCCCAATTTAACTGGTCAATAAAAGGCTACAGCCTGTGATTGGAAGTGTCAGGAGAAAGGTAGAACTGGAGGTTTGTGATATGGGGGGTTACAGGTAGAGAAAGGATTGGAAAATGGAGGAAGCAGCCATGGACCAAATCCATGTGGTCTGGAAAAACAGCAAGTAACAAGCAGCTTTATACCTGGGGAATAAGTTAGTCTAGTCCTAGCTCTGCCCAATCTAGGCATGTGACTTGTGCATAAAATACCTGGATTGTGTGCCTTTTATATGGGCTTAATAAGATTATAAATTCATACTATACATAAAAACAAAAGGTATGGAAGCAATACAATGCAGGAGCACAGCTGCAGTGAATAAAGACCGTGTGGAATTAATGAATAGAGCAGGCCCCCTGAGGGTCAACCCATATGTAGCATAGGGCTGCTGCTGCTTCCCCTGCTGGGAGGAGAGCTCAGGCCTTGGTGCTGCCTGCAGGCTGCATGCATAACAGTAGTGCCCAGTGGGCCTCAGAGTGGCCAGCATTAAAAGCAGGGAGGAGTACAGAGGTCTGGAAAGCATACTGATCTTGTCTCTGGATGCCCTGCCTAACCACAAAATCATCTTGACACTGGGTAACAGCAGGATATCAGATATTAGTCTCAGTGATGGTTCAGTGTTTTATTATGATGCTTCAGAAACCTTGAAATATACTAATGTCTTGTTACAATAAGTATTTGTATATAAAGCTATTTGGGCAATATGCATGCAAATACACGCATGTATGTGCATGTGTACACATACTTATATATGTGAATACACACACACACACACACACACACACACACGAGGACCACAGAAATCAATGTGGCCTCAGGCAGCACTGGCCACAGATATCAACGTAGCCTTCAGTGACAGCACAGCCCACAAACATCAATATGGCTTCAGGTAGCAACACAGGCCATGGACATCAACACAAACCAACATGGCCTTCCCTGGGAGCACAAACCATGGATATCCACGTGGACCTCAGCATCAATACATTCTGCTCACCAGATATGAGCAGATTCAACAGCTAACGATGAGAGATATCATAGAAAACTTCTGTGACAATCTCTCTTCCCCACCCCCCAAAAAAGTTAAGTCTAAACAGGAAGCAACTGAAGAGAACTTTTTAAAACTGTAATAGGTTCAAGTGTAGCTCTTCAGCACAGGTGATAGCTTCTGGAAGGGGTGGATAGGGAAGGAATCAGGGGCCACTGGGACTTTGAACATGCTCCAGTGAGTATATGGGCAATACAGTTTGGATTTGCTATTTCTTTYTTCTTCTTCTTTTGTTTTGGGGAAAGCATAAGGGTCACGGGTGGACCGGGAAAGATTGGGAAGTGAATGTGATCTGGGTGAATCATGCATAATTTCCTAATAACCAGCAAAAACATTTTTAAAAAGCAAATTTGAGCTCAATACAAAAGGAAAACATAAACAAAACCCAAATTAAATCTTAAGCAATGGTCAATGTAAAAAGACCAGACAAAAATGTGGGCAGGCCAGATAGCTCAGTGTATAAAGATACTTGTTTACTAAGTGTAATGACCCAAGTTTGATCCCATGTTTTATCCCCAGAATCTATATGGTACAAAAGAACTTGACCCACAGACATTGTGACATGTACATTCACATGCATACATAAAATTTTAAACAAAAACATATATATATATATATATATATATATATATATATGTTAGAGCTGGAAAGATAGCTCAGTAGTTAAAATTATATGGTGCTCTTCCAGGACCCAGTTTCAGTTCTCATCATTCACATGTCAGATAACAGCCATCTACAACTCAAGTTCTAGAAGAACCAATAATACCTTCTTCTAGCCTTTGAGCATAAGGCATACATAAACAACCAGACATAAAAATAAAATATGATATATATAGTAGAGTTACCCTAAAATGGGGACAATAGCCCAACTAAACACCTAGTATCAAGAAGAGGTTACCCGTTTGTGAGTTGTTGGCCAATGGAATCAGATAGGGCCCCTTACCCCCAAGCACTACTGACTATCACCAAAACTCCTGGCTTCCCTCCAGAACCTGTAGTAAGACCCTATTGCTGAAGACACCTCAATCTTGAATCACAGAACATGGAGACATCAAACTGGTACTTACCTGCAAACTTCATCCCTACTGGGTAACATCTATGCATCTAGAAGGTTCTATGCATGCTGCCAGAAGAGAAAAGCAAGCCTCAATCTCAACCAGCTATGAATCCTGCAAACTACAACTATGAATGGTATGACAAGCTAGGTCCACTAAAAGAGAGAGAGAGAGAGAGAGACAGAGAGAGAGAGAGAGAGAGAGAGGGAGAGGGAGAGGAGGGAAGGGAGTAAAGGTGATTGACAACTTCCATAACCTTTGTGCCACTATTATAACTATTTGGTACCATTTTCTGATTGCATCCAAGGCCTACTCCCTAAGATGGAACCCACACTTTACACTTAAGGGGCCACACGAACTGTGGCTAGATAGGTCATATGCCCCAGGAGAGAACCAACAGTATTATTACTCTGCTAAACGGACATAGTACTAAAACAGCTCCTAATAACTGATTGCTATATCCAGAGATCAGTTACATCTCTAAATCCTCAACAAAGAAATTTCTCCTTGATACGTAATAAAGAAGTCGCCAAATAGAATAAAAGTCCATAGAATGCTCACCCCCAAATCAGACACTGGTATTTAGGCAGAGACAACTATAGTTGCCATAGGGGACACATAACAAAATAGTGCAGGTTTGGGAAGCTTGCTTATCCCAGCTCTAATTAATTAGTATTATTTTATGTATATGGGTGTTTTGACTACCTGTGCCTGCACGCCTGCTGTCCCAGGGACTGAAGTTCCAGCCAATTGTGAGCTACCATTTGAGTGCTGGAAATTAAACCTGGGTCTTCTAGAAGAGCAGCAAGTGCTCTTAATCACTGAGTCATCTCTAATTTTGTTTCTTGAGTCTTTAAAAATGAATCCCAGATATAATTTAAACACTGGCTCACTAGAACACCAACCTACAGCCAAGAGAGAGACCCCTCCCATTACTACTTTAACCTAAAACTTAAATGATGGCTAACTTTATATTCTCTCCCTATCTAGAAGTCATCTGGAAGTGACCTAATGAGTATTCTAACCACTCTGACAGCTACCAAAATGCATAAAAGCGGATCATAGGTTCTTCACTCTAGAGATCAGCCTTGGCAGCCATAGGCAAAACAAGAAGCCAAAATAAATAGATGCTCATGTCAGTCCACCAGGAGATTCTAATGGACTGTAACATAGAAATTTAAAAATTATCCTCAGTTCTGGCTTCTTGGGGCATCCTGCCTAGCACTTGCAATGGTAGTAACTCTTGTCTTTATTTACCCCTCACATCTCTTTCCAAGCACCAATCAAGAGCTTCCTTTCTTCCTTACACCTGGCCATCATACAACTGGAAATACCAAAGGCTTTTAGTGTCTTTTGGATAAGCTTACTAAATTCCAGCTGAACAGGCAACAGTATGCTCCAAAGTATTACGTTTAAGGAGGCAGGGTCCCCTTAAGCCTTGCGAAGGGAGACAGATGCTGTGGTGGCTTGAATAGGAATGGCCCCCATAGACTCATGTGTTTAAATGCTTGGCCCAAAGGATGTGACACTATTAGGAGGTGTAGCCTTGTTCGAGTAGGCATAAGTTTGATAAAAGCATGTCACTGTGGGGGCAGGCTTGGAGGTTTCCTAGGCTCAAGTTACATGCAGTGTGAAATAGTCTTTCAGCTGCCTTTGGATCAGCTCCTTCTCCTGAACCATGTCTGCCTGCATGCTGCCATGCTCCCCACCATGATGATAACGAACTAAATCTGACACTGTAAGCCAGCCCCGATTAAATGTTTTCCTTTATAAGAATTGTGGTAGTCATGGTTTACCTTCACAGCAATAAAACCTTAACTAACAGATTATAATTAATTCCTTGCTTGAGGGCCCTCCTCCAGAGGCTCTCTGAGAAGTGGTACACACACTTAATCCCAGGAGAGGCAGGTTCAAGGCCAATCTGGTCTACATATGGGAGTTCTAGGACAGGCATGGATACACTGAAAAAAACAGTGGGGGGGGGGGGGGGGAACCTAGCTAACCACAAAAGGCTGTGAGGGCAGACCCCAGCTAAGGAGGAAAGGCACACTACACTACTCCAGCATTACGATAAAAACTATTGAATTTCATGCTTGGCATTCTTGCTAACTCAGCTTCGATCATGGCACACCCTTCTACAAAATCAAATTGCCTTACCAGGTTACTTTCATTTTGTGTGTTTCTTTGTGGGACAACAATAACTCTTTTACAACAATAACTCTTTTACAACAATAACTCATTTAGTTACATAATGTTGAAAAGCCACTTTACATAATTCAAGAAAGAATAAATTTTAAGATATAAAATGGTAAAATCTGCATTCCTTCAGAGTAGCTCTTGAATTAAAATGAACCATTTTCAGAAAATAACTAAAGATTTATTGAATGAATAAAATGCCAGAGTTCCTATTAAAATGCATAAACAGAGTCCCTATGGTGTGCTGGTTAGTTTTATGTCAACTTGACCCAAGCTAAAAATCAACTGAGAAAATCCTGTCCCCATCCCACAATGGCCTATGGGTCATTTTCTTTATTGATAACTGATGTGTCCAGGTCACTGGGCAAGTAGGTGGTCATAGATGATATAAGAAATCAGGCTGACAAAGACACCAGGAGCAATCCAGTAAGCAGCAGTTCTGCATAGCCTCTGAAGCKGTTCTGGCCTCCAGGTTCCTGACTGACTTCCTGCTGCTCTTATTTCCCTGGATGATGTTTTATAAGCTACTTAAACTCTTTCCTCCCCACATTGTTTTAAGTCAGTGTTTTAACCAGCAATAGAAACCCTAAGACATACAGTAAAGCCTTGAGTTTATGTTGAGAATATTTCACTTGTAAGTACTTCTAATGTGCTTTGATCTTAGAAATGAAATTTCAAGCAAGGATTTTTAACAAGTTTCTAAAGTAAAACAGGAAACTCTTGTAGTGAAAATGTTGGTTTCTTTCAAAACAGTTTTTGGGTAGTGGTGGCGCATACCTTTAATCCCAGCACTCTGGGAGGCAGGCGGATTTCTGAGTTCAAAGCCAGCCTGGTCTACAGAGTGAGTTCCAGGACAGCCAGGGCTATACACAGAGAAACCCTGTCTCGAAAAAAACAAAATCCAAAAAAAAAAAAAAAAAAACCCGAAAGATCACAGGTGTTAAAATTGACCAAAACAGATGTTTAGATTGTGGGAAATCTTGGCAGCTATACATGTTTTTGATAATATAAAGAAAGCATAGTAGAGCAAATAGACAACATTAACTAGATTTGTTGCTACGAAAAATTAATGCAGGGGCCATTGGGTTAAAGCAGTTGCCATCAAGTCTGAAGCCTGAGTTCAATCCCTGGAACCTACATAATAGATTCCGGTCTTTCACACATCCTATGGCACATTCATGGGCACATGCATAAATAAATGAAATTTATAATTCTTAATTAACACAAGATAATGTAAGGTGATAAATGACTTTGCAAGTTGTTACCTTAACACGCTCTCACAAAAATACCCAAGGTTTGTTAAGCTTTGCTAATGCCACTTACCATCCAGTCACAAGAGAAAACATACTGGATACAAATAACAGAAATGTTATTACAGAGAAAACATTAAAACTCTACTTATTTTCTACAAGTAAATCACTTTTAGCTTTGAAAAGAGTAGGTAGTTCTTTCTTCTGATGATTGTGGATCTATGTATTTTTTTTTTCTTTCCCCTTTCATATCTTCCCTGGCCTTATCATCAGACTTTGCTCCTTACTCTTTTCCACCTATTCCTCCAGGTAACAATTCTCTTAATACCTACTCCTTCCTTATTTAATGGTCTTCCCTGACTCTCTTAACAAAATCCTACCTGAGACACACAAAACTGCCCAGACCAGATATCATGTTAGAATGATTTACCAAGTCCCTTATCAGAACCAGTATTACAATACTTAGTAACTTCTAAACATAGTGCATTTTATAGGCATTCAAATCCATGGAGTGACTACTACCCTGTTTTACAAATGAGGAAACAATGGCATTAAAAGGTGTTAAAAGACTTATTTAAAAAACAAAGAGAAAGCTGTAGAGATGGTAGAGGAATTTAGAGCTTTTACAGAGGATAGTTTCAGTTTCTAGGACAGCACACTACAATCTGTAACTCCAGTTCCAAGGAATCCAAGGTTCTCTTCAGACTTCAGAAGTACCAGACATACACATGGTACACATATAATAGATATACGCGTGCAAACATTCATATATACAAAATGAAAATAAATCTCTTTAAAAATGAGGATAAGGGCTAGTGAAGATCCAACAATGAGGGCAGGTTTTTAGTAAAGGATATGGCTTTTTTGTTAGGATTATTTTATATTTTATCATGTGTATGTGTATGTTGGAGTGGTAGGGGTGGTGCGGGTGGTCGGGTGGGTTACTTGCAGAGGCCAAAGGCATCAGATTCCTGGAGCTAGAGTTACAGGCTGTTGTAAACCACTTGAAGTAGGAAACCAAATCCAGGTCTTTCTAGAAGAGTAATACAAACTCTTAAATACTGAGCTATCTCTCCAGTCCAGGATACAGTATTTTATTCTTAACCATAACATGTACAAATTCACCTCCAGGTGATAAAAATGCTACAGGGTATATATGGGACAAATAGAGTAACAAGCAGAAGTAGATTTAAAAAAGTGAGTAGAAAGTACTCTTATTTTTTTAAAGATTTATTTTTTATT
>BDUI01001571.1:102293-113219 GCA_002335545.1 Apodemus speciosus | reverse complement strand
CACACCATAGTATTTATCCCTAATTGGAACACCACAATGTTTAAAATAATGTGGAGGGGGGGGGTCTTTTGGTTTTTGTCACATCCTTCTAAAGGTCCCCAGAGAGCTGTCAGTAACTCGTAGTAACAACGTAGAAACCCCTCATTTTACTTAATTCTCCATAAATTATCCAGAGCGCATACACACCTCCACCGGCTTACTCGCCTCAGCTAGCAAATGCCATCTGAGGTACCCAGTCAGTTCTGCGGAATGTCTTCCAGGCTCACTCACAAACCTAGGTTTCCTTTTGGTTTTGCAAACTTGCCTGCACACAGCACTTAGCTTGCTTGAAAGGAAAGAGGACAGACTCCAAAAGGAAAGAAGGAGTTACGTAGGATTGCAACCTGGGGCTGAAAAGAAACCGCCCATCAAAATTAAAGCTGCAATGCTAACTTCTGAAAGAGGAGGAAGATCATCGCGCTAATCCATACATAATGGGCAGTCACGTGTCCTGTACCTGCATTAGTTTCACAGACACACGCATCTTTAGCTGCTATTTTAAGAACAGCCCTACAATAACTTTAGACTCTCACAGTTTTCCACAGTTCTGTGAGCTTGCGCGCAGATCACACAACTAAAGAAATCCAACAATGTGTGGGTCTTGCACCTGGCAAAAATAGCTTACCTTTGGGCCAGAGAGATGGTTCCACCACGGTTAAAAAGAATATACTCCGTTGCGAAAGAGCTGAGTTCTATCACCCACACTTAGGCACAACTCCAGCTCAAAGGGGTGGGCTCTGATCCCCTCTGCTGGACTCCACTGGAACCTCACATGCATATACACATACACATAATTAAAAACAAAATAAAACTAAAAAAACGACTTACCTTTAGGTCCTCTTAAGCCAAGAGCACCAGGGGGACCCTTAATGCCTGGGAGGCCACGGATTCCCATCTGACCAGGAAAGCCATTCTCTCCAGGGGGGCCCGGAGGCCCAGGGGGACCAGGCCTCCCAGGAAGACCAGAGGCCCCCATGTCTGGTCTCTTGAGGCTAGCTGCCATTTCTGCAAAATGTTCTGCAAGACAATAAACAAAAAAAACCACGTAAATCACAATTACAACAGTGGCTTGGATGTAGAAAATGACATCCCCAACGGCCTTTAGATCAAAGTGGCACCAAGAAAGAAAGGAGCACAGTGTTTTGCCATCGGCTTCCAATCAGGGAGCTTCATTGGAGCATCTTCCCTGAGCTTGTCCTGGATCTCGCTGGCCCTGCTGTTTTGAGACACGGTRGGGTGAGGGTTAAATTTCAGGGCTTTGAGATGAGGGGTGGTCCAGAAACTTGGGAGTGTCCCCTGAATCCTGTCTGGTACTACGTGAAACCCATAGGACTCGAAGAAAATGAGTTTCTTATCATAGGTGGGAAGTGATGTCTTGGACCTTTTCGAAACCCAAAGCATCATTCAAAATTAGGGTTCAGACACTCAGACCGAGCATCAAAACTAAAAGCCTCTTCAGTTCAAGGCAATCCTATAGCCTGAAATATCAAGAGAATCTGCGGCTTCTAATAAATCCTTCCCCTCCGGTTTATTTTCTTGCTTGGAACAGTTAACAATCATTAAAAATAATGGYCACAGTTTGTCCTAAAAATTTAATAACTCGGGGGGGGGGGTGCTTCTCACATACATTCAGAATCAGCTGCCAAAGTGGTGGAAGATAAGAAAATCCATCCCATTAAAATGCTCTGTGGCAAACACTCTCGTGCAATATTGTTGTTGTTGTTGTTGTTGTTGTTGTTGTTGTTTTGTTTTTTTAAGCTTTAGGGTATAAAAGGGAACCTGAATAGGAAGCAAATTTCTATCTAACAGTTAAAAAATTATTTAAATATGACTACTGTGGATTCCTTAACTTAATAAACATAAAATTATAAATCCGCAGATATGTTAGTAATGTTTAAAACTCAAATAGCCAAAATAAAGTGTGYAGTAAAGAGATTTATATTGGTTTTCAAATATAGAAATATTCATTTCATTCTCATCTGGTTCTAGAAAATTCTACAAGTCTACTAGACAAACAGTACTATCTATTGGCACAAGAAAAAAAAACAAGCGTTCCTTCAAGATCCAGTTATACTGTCATAAGAGGGTTTTCTGTTGAGGGTTACGATGTTATAGTGTCTCCTCAGTTTGGGGATATTTTTGTGCATATTYRTTTTCTGTGYGGTTTTATAACTAGGCAAATGGTGAGATGAATATTGACTTCCATAGCTGAGATAAATTTGGAAAACATTAACAAATGAGGGRAAACRCCACCGTTTCTGRAAAGCTGCTAGTTGTTGCTTTTTAAAACTACTCTGGTCCGAGTATAAATACTGCCTTTTTGCTATTCGTGGGCATGTCGGCGTGTGGGCATGTCGGCGTGTGGGCATGTTGGCGTGTGGGCGTTTGGCTGTCACTTTGTTCTCACGTGATTTGGAGGGGCCTGAGGACAATGCCAGATACACACTAAATGATAGCAACTTAAAGAGGGGGGGACGCCTGAGAATTTGTGTTGCAAAGAAAAAAAAATATGATGTGTGCATATGCATTTTTTTCTTCTGTAAGTCACCCTCCCTGTTGGAATAGGGTGGGTAAGACATAGAGACTCAGCCTGGATGGACAGTAGAGAGAAGGCTAAGACAGAAAGGTCGTTTTTTATTGTAAGGCTGTCGGTGTCAACACGTGTGTGAAACAGAACTGCTATTACCATTACTCAAATCTCCCGCCTTTAAAGCGACTGTTACTTACCTTTGCACACCTATAGAAATAAAAGCTTAAAAGGCAAGAGAAGACTGTGGAGATGTTTATTTAAAGCCCTGTGATTTATTTACCTTGCACCACTCTCATGCAGACCTGCTTGATGTGCTGGTCCGTCGGTGCTCTGCCCTGGGAAGAGAAAGAAAAAGGCAGGTTGTTATACTTTCAAGGTTAACGAGGACATTGTTATCCTGTAAAGCCAGGTGGCTCAGTTGATGAGACAGTTTTCCGCTTGGCTGAGATTGTTTGGGGCCACCGATAGGAAACCTCGGGATGTGTCCGCCCACTCACCGGAGGGCCCTGGATACCCGGCAGTCCAGTGGCACCCTGTTCTCCCTGCACACCCCGGGGTCCAGGAGGTCCTCTTGGTCCTTCCACTCCAGGAAGTCCTCTGATTCCTTCAGGTCCCCTCAGGCCGGGCTCCCCGGGGTTACCCACCTAGAACAAACAGTACACTATAAAACCCGGGGCTAGACGTCAGCAATGTTCCGCTTAGCGTTAATATAAATATTTAGGTGGGATTTTAGGTTTCCTACCATTTCTGTCCCTCAGTCTCAGTGGTGTTTGTTCAGAAATTACCTCATATTAGTTAATACATATTACCACTGAATATGGTACCAGCCACTTAGAATTCTAACGTAAGTAAACTTATAAATCTTTTTTCATTATTTCAAAATCTCCATTGAGGTAAGATACATTTAAGGTCTCATTTGCTATGCTGTAAGCCATTTTATATTTCATAAAAACGTCAGTGGTTTGAGTTTTCTTGTTTTGATTTTGAGCCTTGCCCACCCTGAGTACATGCTCTACCAACAGCCTTCAGCTCAGTCCAAGCAAGTTGATTGTTTGTTTTGTTTGGTGTGTGTGTGTGTGTGTGTGTGTGTGTGTGTGTGTGTGTGTGTGTGTGTGTKTGWGGGGCACACACAGAGGTCAGAGAATAACCTTTAGGGAAGTGTTATTAACCTTCCTAATGCTACAACCTTTTAAAATAGTTTCTCATGCTGTGGTGACCTCCAACCATAAAATAATTTCCATTACTACTTCATAATGGTAATTTGTTATTGTTATGAGTCATAATGTAAATATCTGATATGCAGGATATCTGACATGTAAAGCCCCCAAAGGGGTCCTGGCCCCAGGCTGAAAACTGCTGTTTTAGAGGTTAGGTCTCGCATTTTTCTCTTTGTTCGAGACAGGATCTTTTTGATGCTTCATAAGCTAAGTTATCTGGCCCATGAGTTTCTAGAGAGTTTCCCATTGGCATGCTGGGATTGCAGACACTTGCTCTACTGTGGCCAGCTTTGACATGACATTTGGAGATCTGATCTGAGATCACGTCATTTACGTGGGAAGTCCTTTCACCCCGAGAGCAGTCTCTCCAGCCTGTAATTGAACGTAGTCTTTCTTGAATGTAGAATGTTCATTTTTTTGTGGTAAAGATTGCTAACATTTTCTGACAATAAAAAGACTTCCTCCAGGTAAAAGATTTCCTCCAAGATATGCAATTTGAGTATAAAAATGCAACAGGTCAGGAATATAAGTTATTCAGCTTTTATAAGGTGTTTTTTGGTGAACTTGAAGACACAAATAATAGCCAGGAATTGCAAAATGCTAACATGGACTGAGGCAGTACATTCAACACACTACCTCGAAAGTGAAGCATTTAAAAAAAGGCAACTTTGCAGTTTAAAGGGAATTAAAACCTAAATATTAAAGAAGTTAACCAAGAAGCCATTTGATTCCTCAGCACAAACACGTGCCCACAAGATGAACTAGGTGTTTTCTTTCCCTGAAAGAAGACGGCTAAAAGCATTTTTAAAGTCATCATATATAATAACTGCTTTTAAAAGGAGACCACATTAATTCGCTCTTTTGTGAGACTAGAATTTGTTAGAATTTATAGCAAAGCAGCTACAATGTATTGATGCTAAGAATAAGAACCAGCAAGGACAGGAGGAAGTTGGGGAGTAGTAATCTTCCTTCTTTCTTTCCTTCCTTCCTTCCTTCCTTCCTTTCTTTCTTTTTTTTTTTAGCACTTCAAAAGAAAAGTTTATACTGTCTTGTTTACAGGTACCCAAAACAACCTTCTACACATACTTTTCAAAAGACAACATAAACACAATGCATGTATAATGAGAACTAATTAATGAATATCACATGGGCCGAGGGTAATATTCACCCTGTTCTGATCATCTCTCCTGCACGACCTTCCTTTTAGAGTTTCTCAACTACACAAAAATTTATCTGCCTTTATTGGTTCTTTTTTTTTTTAAGTTTACTCATTCTTTATTTTTTTATTTTTTATTGGATATTTTCTTTATTTACATTTCAAATGTTATCCCCTTTCCTGGTTTCCCCTCTGAAAACCCCCTATCCCATCCCCTCCTCCCCCTGCTCACCAACCCACCCACTCCTGCCTCCCTCTCCTGGCATTCCTCTACACTGAGCATGGAGCTTCACAGGACCAAGGGCCTCTCCTCTCACTCACGCCCCACGAGGCCATCCCCTGATACATATACAATTGGAGCCATGGGTCTCCATGTACTCTTTGGTTGGAGGTTTAGTCCCTGGGAGCTCTGGGTGTACTGGGTGGTTCATATTGTTGTTCCTCATGTGGGACTGCAAACCCCTTTAGCTCCTTTGGTCCTTTCTCTAGCTCCTCCATCGGGGACTAGAATTTGTGAGAATTTATAGCAAAGCAGCTATACTGTTACTCAGAACAAGAATGTACAAGGAAGTTGGGGAGTGGTAGTCTTTCTTCAATATAGAATGTACACCAGGCAGCTTTATCTTGTCTCTTTTTCTCCTGTGCAGCATCTACGTGCGTGAAGCTACCTCTTTCAAACATGCAAACGTTTTCAGCCCAATGGAAGATGTAAACAACGATTCCACCACACACTGCTAAACAAGGCTCTGCAAGCTTTCTCAATCTTGCTTTATGATGAAAAAAAGAGATATTCATTCAAGTCAGCTTGACAAGATTGCTTCTATACAGAAATTACAACTTGAAAGACTTCCCGGACAAAGAGAAGCATCAACAAAGAGAGCTTAAGAAACACTAGCAGGCTGGGAAGTTGTCAGGTTCCCAGAGTGAGAAACTAACGACTTCTCAAAGAACCCAAAGAGTTACCCAAATCAACTGAGAATGCACTCAGGTACTGGCCACATTGAATTATGCTCTCTTTGTGGTAATGGCTACCGCTGCTATTATTTAAAAGGACAGGAACTCCTGAATGGAAAGACCAGGATGCCATAGAACCTCAGATCTCTCAGAAAGAGCTCTTCAATGAAGAACTGGAACAGACATGCAACTCCAGACACTTCCCGCTGAGCAAGCTCATCTGTGCTGACATTAGATGGATGGATGAGAGCTCCTATGTTAGTTAATAATTTTCTTGACTCTGGGAGAGTACAGTTCAATTTCTTCAGCATGACTTGGGCAGTGTGTCACATTAGCAGGAGGTAGAAGAGAATTAATGAATTAAGAGCCAATTCCTAATATATCCAAATTAGAATGCAGTGTATGTCACTACTTTACATTCAATTTGTCTTTTACAGTTTGAATTCTTTCCCTTGAACATTGTCAAATTCGTCCAGATAGTGACATATGATTTCTCTCACCAAACACAGCAGGGAATATTCTTTATATTTGGTGCAACTTTAAACAATTCCTTTCAAGTATTCTTGGACATAAACATTGCTTGAGACGTGGTGCTTAAAGGCAGAGAAGTTAACACACTGTGATCCCATCTATGTTCTAGTATGCACACAGCCTGCAGACAGTCTGCACCCAGGTTTGGGTGGGTACCCCTGGAGATGGTAAGGTAGAGGATCGGCTGGAAACATAAGCAGGAGGTAGTAATTCCCACAGAGAAAGAAAGCCTATCCTAAAGTGTTAGTGACACAGCATGTAAAAGTCCCAAAAATGGATAGTTCCAGCTACCCAGGAGACGAAATGGGTGAACCAAGAACTCTTCCAACCAGATTTGGTCTACTTTGCTCAAAGTCTGCCTTTATTCTATAATAGTTACTTCTTTTAAAAAGTTACCCTTTAAATATTCAGAGGGAAAAGGGGATATAGTGGGTTGTGGGTTTTTTGTTTTGTTTTGTTTTTTGTTTTTTGTGGGGTTTTTTTTGGAGTGGGTAAGGTTATATTAACTGCTGGGTAGATAATTTGTTGGATAAAGACAGAAATTTGCAATATTCTAGAAATAGAATTTAAGAACTCACGAGAAGCTAGTAGTCTGGGATTACCATCTGAGCGTCACCTTTTCTGTCTAAATTCCAAGTTCCTAATTGTTTCGGTGTGCACATAAGCAAGACGCCTCAGATTTCCTAAGGATTAGATCTATAATTCTGAATTCATCTACTCTAAAGACATAGGTTTAGTCTCTGTAAAATAACAAAATTATGGAAGTTCATCATTTTATGGTTCTGAGGAGTCTGTCATGTTTTCTGATGTGCTCTGCTTCTCTCTCGGTTCCCTCCACTAGAACACACAGGAGATCAAGAAAGTTATAAAAATATTTTACCGTAGCATACCTGCCAAGGAAATTCAGTTATTCTCCTAGCTGTAGAGCGTGTGTCCGCTCTTTGAGATGGTCCATTTGGGCAGGATATCAGAGCATGATAAGGTAACAGTCATTGAGCCATTTATAATGCCGAAACAAACTTTCTTTAAAGTGGTTAATTAGAAAACTAGATCCATTTACACAGTTGGGGGTTTCTACTGGATGAGCCCACTATTTACACCTCTATCTAGACACGTATTTCCTTGAAGTCCTTCAAGGATCTAATTTTATACAATCATTTCCTGAAGCAGAACATTGCAGTTCCCACAGTTTTATTGATGTTTTTATTTTATTATTATTTTTTTTTTTGCACTCTGGATGTTCATCATACTTACAGATCCCTTTGGACCAGGTTGTCCCATATCTCCCTAAATCAGTAAGACAAAATCATATTAGTACAATATGTTCACTTTACACAGTTTCCTAAAACATTTTTCCAATGGTAGTGTACTGCTAAACTACAGAAAACCATGTGCAGATGGAGCACAGAACTGCAGGAAATGTGTTTGACTCCAAATGTGGGTTGTCGTTTCGGTTCATCTTCCCAGCTCTGTGTTCTGGGTGAGCAAGGCCCCCCTCCCTGATCCTGGCTAACTAACCATTAACTAATAGGCTGCAAGCAGGGCTCTGTGGGGTTCACCCAGATCTACAGCACGCAGCACCGGGAATGAAATTGTGTACATAATAAAATAACCAATAAAACAAACTAAAATACCTTTTTCTTACTGAACACAATAGACATTTAGAACTACCTATTGAAATTTTACTTTTGTATTTCTTATATTTTTTAACTCATTCCCTAAAATCTACCAAATAAAATATCTATGATCTTAGGCTTTAAACAAAACAAACAAACAAACACACCAGGARATCTTCCCATCATTAATTTTACATGAGTTCGGTTCAAGTGTTATGAGTTAGCATATCTCCATTACAAGACAAGACTGATTTAAATTTTAAAACATTCCCTTAACTCATAAAATGAGCAGCCTCTACAGAAACTGAAACACAATAATCTCAGAAATTTGGAAAAAATAAATATCTGGAGACTTTGCCCAGTTCAGACATTTCATTTATATTTATTCTAAACCCTGCAATTCTGGATAAATATTAGCAGATTGTTTCTCTGCTCTTAAAGTGCTGTAGGGTTATTTCATAGGAAAGACCTTACTAGCTGAAATAGGACTCAAACATACATTCCTATGTTAGGTCTGGTCATTCTGGCCAAAGCCACTTTGATGAGTCAGCAGATCCAGCGCCTCTGCAGRCAGACAGAGCTCTGTGCCTCCCCCTTCCCTGGAGACTCAGYGGTCCCRTTCTCTGGACATGGAGTCAATCCTTCAGACACTTTCAGGGCAAGAAGAATGCCCTCAGAAAGATTTACGAGCCGCAGCTCCCTGAATCTAGAACCACTTCAGTATCCGTTTCCCTGCTAGGCCCTATTCCTATGTATTCTGTAGTACTGCATCAAGAGCTTAGATGTCTCAATGTAAGACCAAAGGAGAATTGATCATCTCTAAAGGAATTCTACAGATATTTAAAGCTAGGTCTCCCTATCTGCTTTCCTGGGCCTTGCCTTCAGTATTGGGAATCACTGGGTATAAATAGAGGAAAACACACTTAGCCTTTAAGATAAAGARCAGTGTCTGAAAGAATTTCAACAATTTTAAAGTTTTATATTAACCAAAAGGAAAAAAAAGTCTTACAAGGTCACCCCTTGCTCCTGCTTCTCCTTCTTCACCAGAAGCACCCTAAAATTTTAAGATAAAATGTTACGTGTTTTCCAGTTCTCCATTTGTGGTTCAGCTTGAAGCAGTCAACACCCATAACCAGTCAAGTCTTGAACCAGTCAAGACCCATGTCTAAGTCTCCAAATGCCCCAAGGATCGTGCGGGAGCTCTCGAGTTCAYGACAGGCTAATCCTCAATGAGAAGAGTAGACCAGAGAAGCTGGGGAGACCAGGCAGGTTCCAGCYAATTGARTTTGAATCATTTAATTAGATYAACAATACTATCTAGCAATTTTAAAACCCAAYAACCCTYGAAAGTGGCATTCTACAGTAGAAAGAGGAAKCCAGACACAGGCTGGCTCTGTCCACGCATTTTATTTGCTGAGATCTTGACCAAAGAGCATCTTGATTAGATGTTCTTCTGCGGCTTCAAAAGTCTGTGTCACCTGAATGAAATCCAGCAAGCTAGAGAGWCRGGCTACCCGCTTCAAAGGAAGAGYACTGTACGGTTCAGAAAAACAGCCCACAGTGCCAGTKTCTGAAAACAGTCTGGCTGCACACCAAACCCCTCTATGGTTTTCACTCGCTATAAAGCACACTGAGAACAGTTGTGAGCCTTCATTGTTACAGCACACCCGCAAGCCAGCCAACTCCTCCTCATAAAGTGGCAAATACCCAACACCGCTAACACACGCAACGCTTACCTGTTCACCCTTGGGACCTGGCTCACCGAATACACCCTGGAGTGAATAAAATTTGACATTTTTCAGCATTTGGAGTTGTGTGCATCAGAAGAGCCAATATCCTTTTTTTATTAGATATTTTCTTTATTTATATTTCAAATGTTATCCCCTTTCCTCGTTTCCTCTCTGAAACCCCCATCCCATCCCCCTCCCCCTGATCACCAACCCACCCACTCCCCACTCCCCCTTCCCTGTCCTGGCATTCCCCTACACGGGGGCATCAAGCCTTCACAGGACCAAGGGCCTCTCCTCTATCCTTGAATGARCTGATGGATAATGGGATGGGAAAGAGCTCCTGATTCTTAGCATTTAATTGAGGACCAGAGGAGACCTGGTCTTGTCATAATTGTTTCCCAAATCTCGTAATATGAGAACGTTCTCTGGTCATTTCCATATGAATGAACTTTCACTGGTAGGAATAGAAATTTAGAATTTAATAAAAACAATAACTACAACTGATATTTTTTTCCTCCTCAGCCTTTAGTTTTCTTCCTTCTGGAAAGTTAGTTTTGTTGTGTTTTGAATGTCAACTCTCAGTAACTTAACACTATGCTTCTTTCAATAAAGTCTTCACTGGGTAAAGCAACCTTGATTTCTCAACAAAGAAGGAGTCAACATTCCAGATTTAGAAGTGGGGAAGGAAACACACAAAACCATGTAGAGCTCTGGATATCTTACCCTGTCTCCTTTCATACCAGGAAGTCCAGGGGGCCCAGGCAAGCCAGGAAGGCCAGGGCTGCCAACAGATCCCTGGAAAACAAACAGAAAATCTCCAGAGTCACTGTGTCCTCGATTCTCAAAGTTGACAAGCCAGACAGGGGCCCTGGGGTGTCAACTCATGTGTAAAGTTAATGTGTGGTTGGTTTAGTGCTGTCTTGCTTCTGCATCCCAGGAGAAGAGGGGTTGGCGCCCCCCCCCCCACCTTCCGCCCCACCTCTGAATTCCCTCTGCACAACTCAGCAACAGTGGGCTCTTTCAGCCAATGCCTGGCAGCACGCTGTTGCTTCTCCTGCTGTGTAAACAGGAGGTACACAAGAAGCAAAGACCAGCATTCATCCGTCCCGTTCCGCTAAGAGGCAGATGCCAGCCATGGCACTTCATGCCTCTC
>BDUI01001571.1:26530-54296 GCA_002335545.1 Apodemus speciosus | reverse complement strand
CAAAGACACAATTCACCTACCAAATGCTCTCCGACAAGAAGGAAAGAGTGGACCCAGGTTCTGGAAAGACCCAATGCAGCAGTGCAGGGGAATACTAGAACAGGGAAGTGGGGAGGGGTGAATGGGGGAACCGGGGGAGGGAAAAAGACATATGGGACATCTGGGGGGCGGGGAACCCAGAAAAAGTGAAGTGAAATGTAAATAAAGAATATATCCAATAAAAAGAAAAAGAAAAAAAAAGAAAATTGTATAATTGAATTATAATTTTAAACAATGAAGGAAAGTGATTTATCAAGAAAAAAAATTGCAGTAGAAGTTTTAAAGGGAAGATGGAAAGTGGACTAGGAATAAAGTTTTACTTAATGGCAGTGGAATACGTGTCACCTGAGGCTGGTAACAGTTGAAGTGAGACAAGGGAGCT
The DNA here is from genome assembly GCA_002335545.1 of Apodemus speciosus. Classification (NCBI taxonomy): domain Eukaryota; kingdom Metazoa; phylum Chordata; class Mammalia; order Rodentia; family Muridae; genus Apodemus; species Apodemus speciosus. Next base: position 53,875 of record BDUI01001571.1, on the reverse strand, counting down.
GACTCCTTACAGCAGGTCACCTAGCTACGAAGGGACAGAGGATTTCTAAATTTTCCTAATTAACAACTTGTCTACTCCACCTCCCAACATTTCTGAATAACTCGCACTATCTCCATGGCGTGTCTTATTTCTGAGTCAGGAAACCATTGCATTTGCCAACTGGGCATCTATGTTAAAGAGGGATAGAGAAGAAAAGGAGAAATTAAAACTTGGTACGCTTGCTCCTACTGTCTTCTAGAACCTCCCGAGCTGGACTAAGAAACTTTCTTTAGGATTCAAAATTATCCCCATCTTGTGTGCTCATTATAGAAACACGCCCAGGAACATCCTTTAAAAACCAACAGCTGTGTCTCTACTCATTCACAAGTTTATGTGTGCAACAAAATAACACATGGAAAAGAGAATTATCCTTCCTTTTTTCCCAATAACCACAATAAGAATTTAACCAGAGTCTGGAAAGATATATTCCTCATTCCCAACCCTCAAAATGAAGACCGACTCCCCTCAGTTTTATTCACTAAATCTTGTGTGAACTGGTTGTTCGAACTAGGTATTCACTCTGGGCACATGAGATTCTCCTTTAGAAAAGTGATTCGTCCTGATAAACATTAATTACATGGCTATCCCAGAAACCTAAATCCTTTGTTTAGATAGTTCATCAAAGTTACTTATTACAAATGTGAAGTACTTCATTAAGCTGTCACCTCAAAAAAAATGTAATGCTCTCTGAATAAATTGGAGCATCCGATTAAATATGCAGAAAATGCAATTGTGGCACCAAAAAAATGGGGAAGCAAAATGTATTTCATCTGTGAATACAAGCTGGGCTGTTCAAAGTGCCACATAGATCAAGGGTTCCTGAATACATCTGCGTATTCCCATAAACACCACCTACACACTAATAATCTTCTATACAACAACCATTTTTTGGCATGCAATGTGAATTTCAATTTGCATGCTAATTATTTTGAAGGAAGATTGGCAGAGTGCTTTTGTAAAAGTCACTTTCATTATACAGCTAAAATGCTGATTTCCACATTTCTCATTTTCATACCTGGGATCCTTTCTGCTCTTTGAATATTCACTGACAAAATATACGTGACAAATATTTTAATTTAATCCTTCAGTCAACATGTTTTTTTAAAAAAAAAAAATCCCAGAATAAAGCAAGCACTGCAGAAATGGTCTATGAAAGCCAGATATTCCCCTTTCCACAAACAGTTCACAGTCTGTAAGGGGAGAAACATGTGAATAGAGAAATGAAATCTTCCAAAAATCTACTAAGCAGAGCATAAAGCTTAATAGAACAAAATAGGAAATGCCATCTTTTCTACCTCCTTCATTCAAGGAAAGTGGAGGGTTGTGAATGGGAAGTCCTCAAATCTGTCCAGATTTGTCCATGTCTACACACCTTAAGTCAACTTCATTTCCAAAACTAGGTTAAGGCTTAGGGAATGATATTAGTGCTGAGGCCCAGATTCCAACACTCTTGTCTTTAGTTTGCTGGGCCATTAAGTATTTGAACACATCTCCAGATTACTTAGAATGGTACAAGTTTTGCTTTTTAAAAAATGAATTATTTTTACGATTTGGTAGTATTAAGCACCTAGGCTAATTTTTGCTAACAAGCTTGAATCTTCATAAAGCTGTCTAGTCAATGACAAATAGTATTTATTTTTTAATAGTAAAAAGTAAGAATAAATATTTTTTGTCCAGTCAATAACAACAACAACAACAAAAACAATACAGAGGTCTCAGATCGTATCCTGATTTATGGCTTTTGATGAGTTGTTGGATTTTCCTGTCATCAAGAAATCTCTCCAGATGACACTTGCTGGGAACGCAACAGGAAGCTCAGAATCAAGAGAAAATGGCCAACATGGACTTGGCACACTGAAAACATATTCATTTATTCAATTGTGTGCCTGAAGATTCATATTATGAAGGACACAAAAATATTATTTAAGACCATTTGTGTGGTCTGCGTCCTGAGCTGATCATGAGTCACAATGCCCAGGGCTACCTTATGCCACAGCGCTCCATACCCAAATACCGCTGGGACAGAGCGGGTATCCCAGGAGTGCTGTTCAAATTCCTGATCCAAGAGGGACCCTCTCAGAGCCATCAGGACATGGGAACCAAGGAATAGCCAGGAACAGGAACCTTCCAGTTTCTGTCTGCACCCCGGAGCTAACCCTGTGCCACAGCACTCCATAACCCACATTCCTCCCAGAGAGAACTGGTCTCCCAGGAGTACTGGCACACAGGCTTGCAGGAGGGACAATCCACAGTCAGAGACAGCAAGACCAGCTGACACCAAAGATAACCTGATGGCGAGAGGTGAGGGCAAGAATATAAGCAACAGAAACCAAGGCTACTTGACATCATCAGAACCCAGTTCTCCCACCAAAGGGAGACCGGGATACCCCTATACACCAGAAAAGCAAGACTCTGGTTTAAAAATCACATCTCAAGATGAGGATAGGGTATTTTAAGAAGGGCATAAATAACTCTCTTAAAGAAATTCAGGAGGATATAGGTAAATAGGTAGAAGCCCTTAAAGAGGAAACACAAAATTCCCTTAAAGAATTACCAGAAAACAGAACCAAACAGGTGAAGAAATTTAACAAAACCTTCTAGGATCTAAAAATGGAAATAGAAACAATAAAGAAATCAAAAAGGGAGACAAYGCTGAAGACAGAAAACCTAGGAAGGAGATAAGAATACAAGAGATAGAAGAGAGAATTTCAGGTGTAGAAGATACAATGGAAAACATTGACATGACAGTCAAAGAAAATGCAAAATGCAAAAAACTCCCAACCCAAAACATTCAGGAAATCCAGAACACAATGAAGAGACCAAAACTAAGGATAATAGGTATAGAAAAGAATGAAGATTCCCAACTTAAAAGGACAGTAAATATCTTCAACAAGATTATAGAAGAAAACTTTCCTAACCTAAAGGAACATACAAGATAAGCCCATGAACATACAAGAGGCCTACAGAACTCCAAATAGACTGGAACAGAAAAGAAATTCCTCCTGTCACATTATAGTCAAAACACCAAATGCACAAAACAAAGAAAGAGTATGAAAAGCAGTAAGGGAAAAAAGTCCAATAACATATAAAGGCAGAGCTATCAGAATTATACCAAACTTCTCATCAGAGACAATGAAAGCTGGGCAGATGTTATACAGAGCCTAAGAGAAGAAAAATGCCAGCCTAGGCTATTATACCCAGCAAAACTCTCAATTACCATAGATGGAGAGACCAAGATATTTCATGACAAAAACACATTTACACAGTATCTTTCCCACAAATCCAACCCTAAAAAAGATAATAGATGGGAAACTCCAACACAAGGAAGGAAACTACACCCTAGAAAAAGCAAGAAAGCATATTCTTTCAACAAACCCAAAAGAGGAAAGCCACGCAAACATAATTCTAGCAACAAAAATAACAGGAAGCAAAAAAAAAATCACTATTCCTTAATATCTCTTAACATCAATGGACTCAATTCACCAATAAAAAAAAAAAGACTGGAAAACAATTTTCCAAGCAAACAGTCCCAAGAAACAACCTGGAGTAGCCATTCTAATATCAAATAAAATTGACTTTCAACCAAAAGTCATCAAAAAAGACATGGAAAGACACTTCATATTCATCAAAGGAAAAAAATCTACCAAGAATAACTCTCAATTCTGTACATCTATTCTCCAAATGCAAGGACACCCACATTCATAAAAGAAATTTACTAAAATTCAAAGAACACATTGCACCTCACATAATTGTCCTTTAATGAGAATGGGATGGGGGAAGTCAACACCCCATTCTCTTCAATGGACAGATCATGGAAACACAAACTAAACAGAGACACAGTGAAACTAAGAGAAGTTATGAACCAAATGGATTTAACAGATATCTATAGAACAATTCATCATAAAACAAAAGAACATACCTTCTTCTCAGCACCTCATGGTACCTTCTTCAAAATTGACCATATAATTGGTCACAAAATAGGCCTCAACAGATACAAGAAGATAGAAATAATCCCATGCATTCTATCAGATCACTATGGAATAAGACTGGTCTTCAATAGCAACAAAAACATCAGAAAGCCCATATATACACGGAAGCTGAAAAATGCCCTACTCGATGAGAACTTGGTTATGGGAGAAATAAGGAAAATAAGGACTTTTTAGAACTTAATGAAAATGAAGGCACAACATACCCAAACATATGGGACCCAATGAAAGCAGTGCTAAGAGGAAAACTCATAGCCCTGAGTGCCTCCAAAATGAAACTGAAGAGAGCATACACTAGCAGCTTAATGGTACACCTGAAAGCTCTGGAATGAAAGAAGCTAACACATCCAAGAGGAGTAGAAGACAGGAAATCATCAAATTCAGGGCTGAAATCAACCAAGTAGAAACAAAAAGAACTATACATAGAATCAACCAAACCAGGGGCTAGTTCTTTGAGAAAAATCAACAAGATATATGAACCCTTAGCCAGACTAACCAGAGGGCACAGAGACAGTATCCAAATTAACAAAATCAGAAATGAAAAGGGAGATATAACAACAGAACCTGAGGAAATTCAAAAATACCATCAGATCCTACTACAAAAGTCTTTACTCAACAAAACTAGAAACCCTGGATGAAATGGACACTTTTCTAGACAGATACCAAATACCAAAGTTAAATTAGGATCAGATAAACCATCTAAATAGTCCCATAACCCCTAAAGAAATAGAAGCAGTCACTTAAAGTCTCCCAACCATAAAAAGCTCAGGACCAGATGGGTTTAGAGCAGAATGCTATCAGACCTTCAAAGAAGACCTAATACCAATACTCTTCAAACTATTCCATAAAATAGAAACAGAAAGAACACTATCTAATTTATTCTATGAAGCCACAGTTACACTGTGTATTCTCCCTGGGAGATGCAATGGTTTCTGTTTAATCAGGAACCTGTCACAATTTCCTTTCATAGAGGACTTCACAAGAGATTTTTTTCTACTTCTATCATGTTTAATGTTCCAAATAGATTTTAAAAACTGATTGAGTGCATATTACTTTTAGCTTTAGAAGATATCATGTACATTTAAGAGGCATTTAACTAGTATGAATTATTCTGATGAGGTAAAAAATGTCAATACTGAGTTGTATATTTTAAAATAAATTTTATTAGTTTAATTTAAAAAAAGAATCAAAGAGATAAATTGGAAGCAAAAAAAGAGACCACATATGTGCTTTAAAAATGCATTTAGCAGTAAATACTAAAGCACTCGAAATGGTAACACGTTTTTCTGGCTAAAGCCATCATGTAACATATAATATGTGAATGGGTCCAAACAGCAATTGCTATTTTCACACACAGAGATGAGAGGATAGAGAGGATAGAAACAGTTTTAAAGAGAGGCAAGGGAACAAACACAAGAGTAAGACCTATGCAGAGGAGGACCCACATTAGCCGGGGCAGAGTACATGGCAGAAGTTCTCTCAGTATGGACTCAGGAATCTCAATACGTTGAGTGTCACCATCAAAGATTTCTCTTCTGTGGATAGATATCGTAAGAAGTGGGCTGATTTAGAAGCTCATTTCATGAAGATTCGGTAGGGCACACATGCCTGACACTTCAGGCAGGAGCTGTTTATAGGAGGCTTCAAGAAGTACTGTGCGTTGAACTACGAGGAGACATCCTGAGGTATCAGCCAAACGGAACTAAGTACCACTCCTCTCTCCACAACCTCTCCTGATGCTGTTCTGTTTTCTACTCCCCGTTATACAAAACTCAAAGCAGTGTCTGTGCTCAGTCTCCAATTCCTCTCCTCACTTTCTCTTGAACCCTTTCCAACTGAGTTTTCATTCCAAAGGACCACAGGTCTTCGATTCACTCACTGGTCTCTCAAACCAACAGTTGACTGTCAGCCTCTACCTCACATGACTTATCCAGCCTTTGAAACAACACTTGTTACATCCACATTAAATAAGTCTTTCTCCTCAACTCTTGAGACATAACAATCCCCTGTTTCACTCATCAGTCATACACTCTTCCTTTTTAAATATATCTTCCTCATCATGGTGATAATCTTTGCTCCCAAGCCTTCAGCACCACACTTAGGACTTGGCTTCATGGCTTTCATAATACATAAACGTTTGCAACTTCCAGAGTCCATTTCCTGGATGATCCTCCCCCTTAAACTCCAAGAGCTCACATCCAATTGCCTGCCGGGCATCTTTCCTCAGATGCCTAAATGATGTGGTCTCTGCAACCTCATCAGCTATTTCTCGTTTCCTCTTCTAGTCATCCTGCTTCACAAAGGACCCTCAAATGTCAGGTCATACCAACACCTGTGCCTTGTCACCCATGTTCTCTCTCCCTGGGATCGTCCTCTCTGCGACATCTCTAGGCTCAGACCCTTCCGGCTATCTAAAAAGTGTTTATTTCTGAATGAGTCCCACTTCAACTTCCCACTTTCTTTTCCCTGGTAACATTTATGATTTCCTGGTATACTGTGAACTGTTCAGCCTCTCCCCAGAGTGTAAGCTCCATTTCTGCATTAACTTTTGCATTTCTTAGTCATCTAAAATGTGCCTGTAACTTAGAAATAGCTGTTGACTTAATGACAGAACACAAGAACTATATACTGCTCAAATCACTAAAACCATAACTTCTTACGTTTCTCAAATACCACAAATGCTGATCATGACATCCAAACTTTTTCCCCCAGTTTATTGTGCATGATACGTGCATTGTATTCATATCTGTAGGTTAACGCAACTCAATGCTACAGAGTAAAGAGGAAGACAGATAGCTCTTGCATCAACAGTTTTGCCAGCTCTGGCATTTTTCTCTGAATCTAATGAAAAGAAATCACAGTAAGACATCAGAGATACACTCCTCAAGGCATCAAATCTGCCATGTTCTACATTGATTTACTGGGAGTATGCACAGGTAAAGAGAAGAAAGATTTGAGTTATATATGCAGAAAGTCACATAAACTTTCATCCTCCCTCAAACAAGACCAGACTCCCAACATGCATCCCTGAAAGGGGAGAAAGTCTAACTTTGTTTTCTAATAGAGCTGTACCAAATAAGTCTCCTGGGCAATCAGGCTGACAACAAACACTAAAGAAGCTGTCATAAAATAACATGCTTGTGTGGTAAGCTGCCAGGAAACCATGCTTTGCAGTGGGATAAATGGCGTTCTAAAATACAGGCATGAGGAGAATGAGAAACTGGAAATTTATTGCTTTAAAGTCAGAAGTAACAAACTTAAAAGATGTGCATAGGGAAAAAACATAAAGTGCTCTGAGCCCAGTAAATAACCATAAATGATGAGAGCGTGCGTGAATTGTGGACCCCATGAGCACCCACGAATTGGTTTCTTTTTCCAATTTAGAAAGGAAGGAACACAAGATAGGCTAGATGGGCAGAGGCCCAAACAGCCACAGTGTGAGTCTTTTAGCACTGGTGATCCATCAAAGGCCCGGGCTCCCTTTTTATTGTGCGGTTCTTATACCTGCCTCTGGTGGCTGATAATGCCTGTAAGAAGGACATTTTGCTTTGGGTTTACTTACTAAAAATACAAATGTTGACCCTGAAACAAATATCTCATCAAGGGAAAGATTAGAATTAACCCAATCATATTCAGAAAATACTAAAAGAGCGTATTATTCAGAAAATACTTTTTAAAAATTGTCCCCTTTCTAGATTCAGACTATTTCATGTTTGGGGGGGTTGTTTTGTTTGTTTTGTTTTGTTTTACTTAAAAATTCTTCTAAAGTGACACAGAGAATCCGCTGTCTCCAAACAGGAATAGGTTTCCTATTAGTGTGACTTCTCTGCTGCTCATGATATATGTGTATCAGTAGCCCTTACCCTTTAAGACCTAGGTGGTAGATAGCATCAATAATTCCCCCAAAATTCAGATTTTAGGCAAATTGATGAAAACTCCAAGAAGATAAACTATGAGGTAAAAACAGGGGTCTAGGGCAAAACGTGGGCACCTGAACTTTGAAGACTCATGTGGATTGCTTTAGTTTTGAAGAGTGATGAATAATATAAGAAGTCTCTAAAAGTTTGGAAAGGAATGAATTGAATTGATTCTCTGTATATGTATATGCCTATGAGTATGCATATGTGTATGTGCATGTGTAAGTATATGTGTATGCATATGTGTGTGTGCATGTGCGTGTGCGTGTGTGTGTGTGTGTGTGTGTGTGTGTGTGTGTATAAAATTTGCAAATGAGAATCCGTCTGTCTCGAATACCATTCCTTCTCCTCTCCAAGATTCCTCTCGGACACCATCTCCTTTCATAAGGCTCCTTGACCCTCCCTCCTAACCCTTCTACCCTGACCTGACCGAGGGGCTCACATGGTGCATTCTCCAATACTATGGTTCAGGTTCCACCGTTCATGTTTTGCTTATATGAATCCTCATTCTCCACGGCCTGATGGAGACAACAGCCTTTATTTGGGGGGGCACACATTTTATGGGTATTCCTAGCAATATAAGCACTCAAGGAAACTTTACTAGATAAATAAGCAGGACTAATGTTTAGGGACACAATTTATACTCCTCAGTCTTCCTTTATTTCTTAACATTTATTTCATTTGTGCTGAAGAATAAATTCTGAAGGGAAAAAAAACCATACAAACCATAAATGCCTTTGAAATTAAGGATAATGAGATCGACTACAAGGAAAGGTGTGTCCTTACGTGTACCTTCCTTCCTTCCTTCTTTTTATTTATTTTTAATTTTTTTGAGACAGGGTAGCCATGGTCTGCCTCTAACTCACTATGTAGATGAGTCTGATCTCAGAGTCACAGAGATCCCCCTGCCTCTGCCCCTCAAATGAACCACCATACCTGTAACATGCATGCTCCCCCCGCAAAAGAAAGCTGGGTGGAATTAAAGAAAAGAAAGTAAATTACAATTTTAATACCTAGTGCTGTTTCTTGCAAGTCAGTAAACCTAGTTGAGATTGGTTATTTTACCGAGTCAGCAGAAATGGGTTATCTGAGCAAAATTGTTCTAAGGATTGGAAAATTAGATGCAAGGGATTTCGAAAACTTCAAATTGTTATAACAAACTAAGATTGTTTTTTAAAGAATAAATGGRCTTCTCCTTTCTACTTTTCTTTTAGGGAAGGAGAGAAAAGAGGAAGAAGAGGAAGGTAAAGGGGTAGCAGGAGGGGAGGTAGGGGAGGATGGCTACATTAGCAGAAGCTGAATTTGATATTGTCACATTGATGTCTTGAATGGAGGAAGGGTTTTTTGGGCCTATAACTTTCATCCATTATCAATGCTATCAATGGCCCCACACCCCCGATCACCATCCAGTGTTGACCTTGATGGAGATTTGGGATCAGATTTCATTTGTTTTCAGAAAGGGGTCAAGAGTCTAGAACTGATTCTGGGAGGGAAGAGAATTAATTATACATGCCTATACACAATCCTTTTAACACGAGTGACAACATAATGACTTAGAAAAGCTCCTTACTATACTAGAAGCACAGTGTAAAACTAGATGATAGACTCTTGGCTGCATCCGTACACAACAAAATGGCACAAACTTGTCTGCGTTGTGCTGTGAGATGGGATTTATCAGAACCAGCTGCCGCACATATAGTAAAGTAATGTTGAGAGTTTGTCTCTCTGGGACCAAAACAATTTAAAGGCATCTTCACTAGCACCTAGAAAGCAGAATTATATGATCTTGAAGGGTTTTTAGGGTCATTGATCCCTTTTTCAAACAACTGATACTCAGCACATTTTCAAGGCGCTAAGAACTCTTCTCCCTCGCCCGTATCCAGAAATGTCACTGGCATCTCAGAGGCTGTGCTCTCTTAAAACCACTCCAGGGTCATTGCAAAGTTCCTGCTGCACAGAATTTGAGCATTTCACAACAGTGGCCACATCAGCTTTCTAACCCAGCCACTTGAAGTGCCATGACTCATTAGACGAAGAAATATCTTTCTCAAGAGTCTACAAGCCAGAGCAGTAATGTGGCAGCTACAAATTGCTTCTTGCCTATCACAGAATATAGAAATTTCACACCGAGTTTCACACTAATCATAACTCTTCCTGTAAAAACAAGTTATTTGAACAATTCCATTACTAAGGTCCCCGATAACCTTTTCCACCCAGAGAAGTGCACAGAAACAATTCAAAACCACTGCATCACCCTTGCCACTGTCTGTGACCTAGGCTCTGTGACTAGAATGTTACAGCTCCATGCAGTAGAAGAGATGAATTAGCATCAACAGCTTATTTATATTGAATTTTATCCCCTTCTGTTTCCTTAAAAGAATACTTGTCCTTTAAGGTTGTATTTTTAAATTACTGTCCAAATGCTATAAAATATTCTTAAAGAATTGCTAGAAAGAACTATTTGATACAATAGTGGTGTCATTACATTCTTTACTTTGATATCAATGGCTTTCTACAGTGAAATAATGAATAGAGCTTTAAAATTCTTTCCTTCAGGCAGGAGAGATTCCTCCTTTGTTAAATGCCTGTGCTTTTTCTGAGGACAGAAGTTCTGTCCCCAACACCCATATCAAGTGATTCACGATTGTCTGTAACTCTAGCATGAGGGAATCCAGTGTCCTCTTCTGGCCTCCAATGACACTACACTCTCATCTATACAGACAAAAATATATAATTTTTTAAAAAAGTTTTGACAACTATTTTATTCTATTTCACAAAGCCTAGTTCTAAATAAGCCCATATCACCCCACCTATATAATTTTTATTCTTGCTCCTCAAAGACCATGTGACTTCCCAACTTTGCTTCTTACCATCTTCAGTTATAATCTTTCACCTGCCTCCCACAAGCACTCCACTGACATCCACACATATTCCTGAAATCAACTAGTCTCTGGTCTGTTGAATACACTCCAATTACTCTCCCAGTCCTCTTTTATACAATCTTCCCTTCTTTTGCCAATTCAAATTCTTCCCTTTCAAAATATATTGCTTCCAAAAACCATGGACTCCTTGACTAGCTGTATTCATGATTTATCTCTAGTCTTACTTTAAAATTTATAGTTAACTGCAAATACATGATACGTGCTGCCCTAGTGCAGGTTTCCTTGCAAGTTGTCTCAGTGACTTGAGGGTGCTCCAGGTGGGTGTATATCACCTTCCAAGTTGGCCTTGACTTTAATATTATCTGCTTAACTAAAATTCTGTGTTCTACACAGCACTCAATACTGCCAGCAAAACCTTTCTGAAAGAGTGATGTATTTAATAAACTTTACAAAGTGAGTAACTATCCATTGTATGCACTATATCCATTGTATACACTATATTCATTGTATGTTCTATATCCATTATATGCTCTATATCCCTTGTATACACTATATCCATTTTATACACTATATCCATTGTATACACTATATCCATTGTATATGCTATATACATCGTCTGCAGTATATCCATTATATGCACTATATTCATTGTGTATACTATAGTCACTGTATACACTATATCCATTGTATACACTATAGCCATTGTATATGCTATATACATCGTCTGCAGTATATCCATTATATGCACTATATTCATTGTGTATACTATAGTCACTGTATACACTATAGCCATTGTGTACACTATATTCATTGTATGCACTATAGCTAATGGTCAAAGATATCTTGAGTGCTGACCTTTATCCATGCAGGTTTGTTTTCAATTACTATTGATGATGCCTTGTGATTTTATACTTACGGGAACAGAAACCTCAGGATTGTCCACAAGTTTTCCCAGCACGGCAAAGCCATCAGCATCAATCTGGCCTCTTGGCTTTATAGGTAAGGATTCGATCCTGATGCAGTCGATAAAAAGAGTGGCACTTGCTCTTTCCACGCCAATCATGAGCTTATGCCACCGGGAGTCAAACAAGGATTGCAGATTCGAGAAGGACGCCGTTTGGAGACTCCCATCCAGTCCCTTGTATGAAAACGCGACAGACTTTGTTTGGCCATTTATCTTCACGCCAACTTGCTCCCTCCCTGAAGAATCCTGGATCTGCCAAATGTTCCAGTGCTTTTCGAGTGTGCTGCCAGTCATCCGGAAAGTAGTTAAAAAAGAATATTCTTCAGGCAGTCCACTGGGGTACAAATGCCTGAGAAGAGTTTGAAAATAATAAATATAAACCTCGTTTTCTGTGCGTGTACATATTTACCATTTGACTGTGTTTGTGTTATTTTGAATTCTAGTCCTGCAGAAAGGCTACAGTGTGAAAAAACTAGACAGCATCTGTTCTTTGATGACATCTGATATGAAGCTTCCCCAGTTCAATCATTCATATACATTAAAGTTCCACCTTAAAATACACATTTTAAAAATACCTCCCTTGCCAGGCGGTGGTGGCACGCGCCTTTAATCCCAGCACTCGGGAGGCAAAGGCAGGTGGATTTCTGAGTTCGAGGCCAGCCTGGTCTACAGAGTRAGTTCCAGGATAGCCAGGGCTACACAGAGAAACCCTGTCTCGGAAAAAAAAAAAAAAAAAAAAAAAAACCTCCCTTATAACGAATGAAGGTTATCAACAATATTACAATTTATTCTACCTAAAGAGCCACCATTCAGCAATGCCATCTCAGCCACAAAAAAAAAAAACCCACACTCTTGCAATGTTCTAGACAACATTTCCTTCAAAAAAATGTAAGAGGGTATTATTTAAAGTCTACATCGACTCTACTAGCTTATGAAAACCATATAATTAAAGTGGGTTTTAATTTTTTTACATATGCTAAAATTATTTGCTATTTTCATAATTGTTAGGCTACTCTCAAGAATTGTATCCTAGAAACATTTTGAAAATTGGAACCAGCTACACCAAACTTATGCAAGGGCTTCTTCCCACTAAGGATGTCTTTTTCGAGGCTTTGGGAGTAAGCTAGTGATGTAGCAGACGGCCGTTTATGTTTGTTCCTGGATGTATACGGAGCAATGCACGATCAACTCTTCCTTCTCTACCCCAACGCCATCATGCTTCGATCTACCAGGTAAGGTTTACAGCGTGGCTGCCTCTTCCCTGCACCAAACGGAAGCTCCAAGCAGCAGAGTCCCTAAGACAATCCTCATCTATCTGTCCTTATCTGTCGATCTTGTCTGGAAGCAAGTTCTTAGGGGATGTCAGCTATCGAAGCCTTCAAAGTTATTTCTTTTCATCTTCTTATAAATATAAGAAAATTCCTCAACAAGAAAGAAATGACAGGAAAACTAAATGTCAGTGAGAAGTGTTCACTAAATAAGAAAATTGACAATTAGGCATTAAGACCCAGAGTTCCAAACCACCTTCCTTTGGGTCAAACTTTTGAATTTCGTTCCCTTCTTACAAATAATGAAGAAAAGGAAGACAAGAAGAAAGATCCCAATGCGTACTGATTTCATAGATGACATTTAGTGAATTGAAACATCGTATATACACACACTTATACAGACACAGTTTTGTAAATGTATACAGAAGTTTTTAAAAACAAGGGGGAAAAATACCTAAAGTTTTCCACAATTTAACTAAACGCATCACTCTAGATATTTATTTTAAATATACTCTTAATTTCTCAATTGGTTTGTCACACTTCTTTTGATTTTATGTCTTTTAATTCCAAAATAATCTCTATAAAGGAAACTAAAGTTCTCATGTATAGATGTACCCATTTGGAATACTTATAGAATACATCATTCTTAAATGCAAGGTCACACCAAGAGTACCTTGTGTGTATCTCTCTCTTCACACATATGAAAATCTTATGTATTTGTATACGGATATAACTATGACTAATATGTTAATAATCTTTTAGARTAGGCAAGTATGTTAATAGGATAACAAAGGAAAATGCCTCATTGTTCATAGGAATAAAATATACATATTTGTGTATACCAAAGACTGTAAAATATCTCTGAAACCTTACCTACAGAACAGACAGCCTAATGTATTATTAAACACCTAAGATTCCATTCTTGAAAATATGCTATGCCTATCAATAAGCAAACCTAAGCGCATACATAATTTAAAAGAAGTTGTGTCTATAAATGATTTATTGTATCCTAATCTTCATGAAGTACTTTAAGTGGAGAACCATATGGGTTTGAATAAAAGATTCAAAAGTCTTTGAACCTTGAAATATTTGTTTATGACCTTAATACCGAGAAAGCTAGGGTTTGTGTTGCAAAACCAAGCAAGCACAACATGTTTCAAAATGGTAGTTTAAAATGGGGAGCTATTATGCCTTTTWAAAAAAAGAGTAAATGGAAGCATAGCCATGACTCTTAATTCTTCATAATTATGAAGATAAATAAGTAAAAATTATGATTATCTAGCATTGKTTTTTTTTTTTTAGTGTATTTTTCTCCCATGAAGAGTCTATGCCACACTGTCTTGGGGTCTATATTCTCCAGGACAAAAAGATTCATTAACAAACAAGTGCTTCTGTTCCCTGAGAATGAGTCCAACCCTTCCTCCCTTGCCATCTAGCTTTTGCATGAGTAATTTAAAATGAAGGAATCAAATTCCATCATATATATGGACCACATTTTCATTATTCACACCTCAGTTGAAGGGCATTTCCAAACAAAGGACTGTTTCCCTTTCCTGGGCATTGTGACCAGCATGGCAGCGAACTCTGGTGAGCAAGAACCTGCCCTTTGGATGGGTGCAGCTGCATCATACGGCAGATCCACTCTTAGTTTGTTTAAGAAAAAAATGAAATCTTGAAAGTTCCCAGAAAATAATGAAACTAGACAATATTGTAAGGGAGGTGACCCAGACCCAGGAAACCTAAGACCCTGGGCTCTCTTGTTTGTGGTTCCTAGCTCTGAATCTCTAGATGTGAGTAGATCACCTCAAATAACCACAGGAACCAGAAAAGTAAGAAGGGACCATGGTGATTGAGAGGAAAGAGGGTATCAAGAGAGAGAAGGGGAGAGTATAATACAAGTTGTATGAAGGGGAGCTGGGGATAAAAGGAGAATATTTGTGGAGAGGGATAGAAAAAAACAGTGGGGAGGAATAACTAACACTAAAGATGCTTGACAAACCTCTAGAAAATCACATTATAGAGAACCATATTACATTACTTTTTACTTAAAATTACATAAAATATACTTACATAAAACTGGGAATACCTCAAGACCCAGCTATACCACTCCTGGACATATCCCCAAACGATGCTCTACCCTCCCACAAAGACACTCACTCAACGATGTTCACAGCAGCCTTCTTCATAATAGCCAGACACTGGAAACAACCTAGATATCCCTCCGCTGAAGAATGGATGAAGAAACGGTGGCACATCTAACCAATGGAATACTATACAGCTATTAAAAGCAAAGACATCATGAATTTTGAAGGCAAATGGATGGATCTTGAGAACACCAACCTGAGTGAGGTAAGCCCGTCCCAAAAAGACTTGCACAGTATGTACTCACTTATAAGTCAATATAAACCATAAAATACAAGATACCCACGCTACGCTTCACAGACCCAAAGAAGCTAAGCAAGAAGGAAGGCACAACAAGGAGGCTCAAATCTTGCTTAGAAGGGGAGATAAAATAATCATAGGAGGCAGATGGAGGGAGGGCATTAGTGCCAATCATGAGAAACCTCCTTTGACACATTGGCTAGGGGAGTCAAGTGACTTTCTAAACAAAATAGCTATTGCCAGTGCTCTCCATTTCATTCAAGAATTTGAAGAAGGCCCGTCTCTACGGCTGAAGACACCACACACTTTAGACATGGAACTGGGAGGACTCAAGCTGTGTCTGACCTGCAGCCTAATACTCCCCGAGGACTAGCCCTTGCAGTATTCCAATGCCCTGTGCAAGCTGCTTTGGAGAAAAGCAGACAATAGTCCGGCATAGCTCTGATGTCTGTGGACCACAGCAATGACCAGCATGGCAAAATATTTCGTAAGTACAATAATGGCACCACATATTGGTAGCAACCAATTACCATCTAATGGGATTTAAGGCCTGCTTGATATGAGGGAATTTATGCCTGGTACTGTAAACCTAGCCAACCATCCATGGCCCGTGAGGTCATGGAACCTTGAGGAGAACTTACTATTGACACTGTCTTAACCAGTATACTTTCTAACTGCATTCAAAATACATATCCTTCTACCCACAGATGAATGTAGCTCTCATTTTTTTATCAAAGAAGCCTTGTTTATAAAGCAGAGGCCAAAACAGAAATTCACAACTAGTCACAATGCAAACAATTGGCTGTGGAGTAAAAAAAAAAAAATGTATACATCTACAAAGCAACCCTACATGTAAGATTCAGCAGGCCTCACAGAAGAGGGGCTGGGGACATTCTAAGAGCCAGAGGACCAGAAAAACTACCAAGAGATGTGACTTCTAAAGCTACACCCATGACACCTCTGCAATGTGGTTGCCTAAAGAAGACCAGTGACAACTCTAGTTGACATGCCAGCATGCATTGGAGAAATCTCACAAGGCCCCATGCTAGACAAAGAGCTAAAGACAATCAATAACTATAGAGAGATGGAGAACCAACCTTTCCCAAGGAAGAATTTCCTAACTGGCTACCAAGTAGCAAAACTGTGTGTGTGTGTGTTGTATTTAGACATTTAGGGGTATGTATGTTTCTGTGTGCCTGTGTGTCTGTGTGTTTGTGTACATATCAATTAAAGAATAAGAGGACATGAATTTGAGAGGGAGGAGAGAAGAAACAGGATAAGTTGGTAAGAGAAGAAAAGAAAATGATGTAAAAATGCTATTTAAAATAATTTTAAAAATAAATAAAAAGAAAGACGCCATTCGGTTCCAAAGAAAACTGGGCATGACACTTCCAGAAGACCCTGTCATACCACTCCTGGGCATATACCCAGAGGATTCCCCTGCATGCAACAAAGACACATGCTCCACTATGTTCATAGCAGCCTTATTTATAATAGCCAGAAGCTGGAAAGAACCCAGATGTCCCTCAGTGGAGGAATGGATACAGAAAATGTGGTATATTTATACAATGGAATACTACTCAGCAATTAAAAACAATGAATTCATGAAATTTGTAGGCAAATGGTTGGAACTGGAAAATATCATCCTAAGTGAGCTATCCCAATCACAAAAGAATACGCATGAAATGCAATCACTGATAAGTGGATATTAACTAGCCCAGAAGCTCTGAATACTCAAGTCATAATTAGCAAATCATATGATTCCCTRAGAAAAAGGAAGGAGAGGGCCCTGGTCCTGAAAAGACTTGATCCAGTATGGTAGGGGAGTACTAGAACAAAGAAATGGGGGGGGGGGCGATTGGGGATTGGGCAGAGAGAAGAGGACTTATGGGACATATGGGGGGGACAGGAAAAGGGGAAAGCATTTGGAATGTAAACAAAGAATATAGAAAATTTAAAAAAATAAAAATTAAAAATTAAAAAAATGAAAGATGCCATTAAGGCGAAGGCTCTTCTACTAAGAGTGAACAACTTATCCAGCCTCCAGTGTTCAGGCTTTGTCTAAGCACTCTGCAGTTATTAATATTTTCTCTATAAAGTAACCTTATGACATAGTTCTCCCTTCTATCTCTAGTGTTTTAACTGATAAATCTGAGCCTTAAATAGCTTGCTCTAAACCAGCCAGGGTTGGGGGTGAGAGGAAGAAGAAGAGAAGAGTGACTGAGAACTGCATATAAAAACAAGTACAGAGTTTCATAATGGAGTATGAGCTAACCTAAAAACAGGTAAGATAGAAATAAATGTTGCTCAGGGAAAAGAGAAAAGAGAAAAGAAAACTTCATTATGTATCAGAACATCACATGACTCAGCACTCTGACTTACCACCCTTTTCATTTCCTTCCTCCCACTTCCTGTTTTCTTCCATCAATTTCTAGTAAGTCCAGTGATTGATAACTTAGTTATGTCCTGTGCATATTACTTAATTGAAGGCTCTCAGCACTTAGAGGAAAACATCAGAAATGATGAGCAGGATATAGAGAACTGCACACCCCCTATCAGTTTGTCTCTGAACTAAGTTTAATGCCAGCCTGGTTGTGCTTCAAATCAGAAGGAACATTATCCTAAAGTTTATTTTAGAGACCAGCTAGTCTTTCTTTCGGTGAAAATACCATCTAAGCAATGAAATAAATGAATGAATAAATAGAGCCAGTTTCTACTATCTTAGTTGGCTTTAACTGACAACTTGATATAGCTCAGAGTCCCCTGAGGAGGGGAGTTCTCAACAGAGAGATTACAGATCAGATCAGTCTGAGGGTGATGTCTGTGGGGAATTGTCTTGATTGTTAACTGATGCAGGAGAGCCTGCCCACCTTGGGCAGCACCATTCCTTAGGCAGGTGGTGCTGAGCTATGTAAGAAAGCTCACCAAGCATGAGCCAGGACGTAGCATTCCTCCATTATGTCTGCCTGATGTTTTGTTTGAGTTCCTGCCCTAATTTTCTTTCTGGGACTGTAACCCAGAAGAGTAAGGCAAATAAACCCTTTCCTTCTAAAAGCTGCTTGGTTGGAACCGTCAATCACATCAACAGAAACAAGCCTAGAAGGATGACTTTAATCTTTCCCCATGTGAGTAAGGTCCTGGCTCAGTGGTCAGAAGTACCACCACCTCCAAAACAATGCTGCCTGGCTCTCAGCTCACCCAGCAAGCCCAAGCCTTTAAACTTGCTTACCTGAGTAAACTAACCTTTGAGGATACTGTTTCCTCCTATACTGAACAAGAGAAACCATGTCCTTCGTAACAATGTTATGAGGAAGCTGATAGTAATGTTACTAAATACTCAAGAAAACTATAATCCTCCATTCTTAAACTACACATACAGCTTAAAACGTGAATTTCTACCTTCTGTTTTAATATTATATAAAATTCTGGAAAAACATTCAAGAAATACACACATTTTATGGGATATTCTTTCACTACTGTAGTTAATTGTTTTTACCTGTGCATCTTAATGCCCATTAAGGTTATATTTTTTTATCTACCAAAGGACTTTTAGTCCTATTTTCATGGTACATTAAAGCACTTTATATGTAACATTCATATATACATATATATATACATACACATACACATATACATACACACAGATACATGACAGCATATGAGAACTGTTTCAGGAGGAGAAATGAGACAGAATTTGGAAATGGATACCAACAGAGTTCATGATATACATTTATAAAAACTCCATGATGAATCCGTTAGTTTGTACAATGAACTTATACTAACAATAAAAATTCAAAAAGCATATAATAATCATGTTGATCACATGGTATGCTGGTGTGATCTAGGACCCTAGACCTAGATCAGTGAAGGGTATTTATCACAATGGCATAATTCATTCAGCTCATATATTCCACAGAACTTCAGCTATGAAGAATGTATGGTTTACTTCTAGAAAAGAAAGGCAATCAAGAACTGTATGTATGGCCCTGCTGGTGTTTTTGTTACAATCATTTCCATTTGGTTTGTTTGTCCCCATCCAGGAGCCTTTTGTGGTTCTATTTCAGCACCAGGACACTTGAACAGCTCCACTGTCAGCCTTCAAAACCACACTGTGGCTTCCAGTTAAATTTATGTTTCACTGCTGGTGCTGCTCACAGAGAGTCCTTTCAGTCAAAACCAGACAAATTACAGAAAAACAGAAGGCAAAATTCTAAGAACGTGTCCTGAATTGATGTATAATAGTCTCAGAGGTGTTTTTATTCCTGGAATGGAAAGTAAATTACAAACTTAACATGAAGAGAGGTATTCAGATGCTAATGATTGATGATAGGTGAACACATTCTTTTTRGTTTTGGTTTTATTTTATTTTAGCAGTTCTGGTGATTTAACCCATTGGCTAATACATTGGGGATAAGTGATCTACCACTGAGCTGTAATCAAAGGCGTTTATCTTAAAATAAAATAATCCAAGAAATACCAAACAGTAAAAAAAAGAAAGAAAGAAAGAAAGAAAAAAGAAAAGAAAGAAAGAAAAAGAAAAAGAAAAAAATCCTTTAACACTGAATAGCTGTAAACATTTCTAAACGCACTTAAGGAAGGTTACTAGAGTCTTTCTGATAGGTTACCTTGTTGGAATCCTGAAGTCTACATTGCTTCCCAGCTTGTAAGCCACTTGTAATTCTGTGGATCCCACCACCCTCTGGATAGTCCTTCGAGATGCAGCCTTCTCAATTTGGAATTGAGAAATCAGGTCAAAGCCTACAGAAAGGGAATAGAAAAAGGAGAGGTTGAAAATGAGACGGGTTCTATCCCTTTCCAAACTACATACCAGAGAGCTCGCATTTCCAGTATGATACCGCGCTACTTGCCTGGTAAGTCATCCTGCCCGATCCTGATCTTGGGACACAGTTCACTGCCACCATTAGAAATGGAATTGGCAGGAAATCCTGCAAAAGCAATACCATATCATCCAATGCCTCCACTACAGGATGACGATTCATTAATCTGATATTAAATAATATTAAAATAATAATATCAATGACCAAGCAACTGCTTAAAGCACACTGTTATACAAGCTTGCTTGTACACTATTCATTTGCCTTGAACTCAATGCCTCAGTGGTCAGACTCCATTCACCTTCAGCTTCTCCAGGAAGGAATGCAAGACATGGAACTAGAGAACTGATTTATGGTGGAGGAATGTTCCTGCCTGGAGCAGCTGGGGATTTGTTCCATTTGGAACCAGAGCTGCACAGTGTCCTGGATGGCATGGCGTCAAAAGCCTCTTTGGAAAACTTCTGGTGTTTGGGGCTAGAAATATTCCTTAAATACCACCAACTCTAAATTTACAATGATGTTACAGTGTCATCCTTGAGCCAGACAAGTGCAGTTCTTGGGAAATTGTCACCACAAAAAAATGAGTTCTTACAGCTGACAGACCCTCTTCTGCCTTGATAAGACTCTTAGACTTCATACACACACACACACACACACACACACACACACACACACACACACGCACGCACGCACGCACAGCTTCAGTACACAGCTGAGTTTTGCCCTACCCATAAAGGTACATTAAATATTTTCTTTTTATCCTCCTGACCCCTTGGGAAATTCCATCCTTCCATCCATCCCATCCCATCCATCCATCCATCCAAGTATTCACTCAATATTTACCTTCACCATTCAAAAGAAGAACCATGTCAGTCCCTGGAGAAAGCACAGCTGTCCTTCCTGCCTACCAGGTTACAGCTGAGACTCCCTTCCCAGGCTCAACATTGAGCATGGAAGCATCCATCCAAACATTTCCCCCCATTGCAAATCAAAGACGGAAACTGTGAAGGACTGTTGGAGGCACAGCCTTCACTCAACACAACCCTGCCTCATCACAGCCCTGCCTGCCTCTAGTGGCAAGACATACTTCACATTCCATAAGCCATGGCTCTTACTTGGGCGACGCTTAGGAGTTGCAGATACCCGGGGTCCCAGAAAACTGCATACAAGGAAGAAAACTGGAATTTTCCTGAAGAGGAGAGAGGGGAGAAAAAATGACCCAAACAGGAATCTCTTCAGATGGAGCTACTTTCGTATTTTAAACCTGCCAAATCTGACTGATGGAGACAACCAAATCCCAAGGCATATTAACTGCCTTTATTTACATTTTGAAAGCTCACTTAGGAATTCTCCTTCAGATGAACACATTCCTGGCTTGATTTCACACTGTCTCACTTTCTACACTCGCCTTCTCTCTGCTTTCTTTTATCTCTGTTTTTTTTTTTTTTTTGCCTCTTCTTTTGCTATTTCAATGCTTGTGTACTTGCTATGCAATCTCATCTTCTCTCCACTTAGTTCTCACTGTCTCTCACCTCCCCTTACGCTACTAATACTGCAAAAATCCTCACCCATCTCCCTCCAGAGGTGCGGGCTTACCAGAAGTTCTTCATTTTCCCAGTAGGTTCTCTTTGCTTTATAAGAGTCGCCGGGAAGGGGCTAGAGGGGAGTTCCTACTCCCCAGAACCCCTTCTCTATCCTTCTTGGACTCTGAGTTTTGGCCCCGAGCTTGCTCCTTCTTGCCCCTCTCAGGGCTAAAAGCAAAAAGGGTGAACTGGAGGCATGTAATAACTCTTTAAGCTGAAGCAAAGGAAAAGGGGTGGAGAGAGGCAGCCTGTAAGCCCAGGCCCAGCCAGGGGTGTGCCTGGCTCAAAGCTAAGCCTTGCTGAGAAGAAGAAAAAAAAAACCACGATGTGGGGGAATTTCACCAGAGAAATGCAGCAAGCTGCTATAGGAATACAGTGCAGGCTTTTAGAAGAGCTATAGGGGCACAGTAGAGGCTTTCAGGGTTGTTGTGAGAGCACAGTGGAGGCTTTTAGTGGCCACAGGATCCAGCAGAGAGCTGCCTATTCTGAGGCCGAGGTGTGGGGGCTCACGGGAGCCTTGCTGCCTAGCCTACCTAGGTTTAAACCCACGTCTTCTGCCTTAGCGGTTCTATGAGCTTGAGCAACGTGATTAGCCTCCCCATATTTAACTACTTGATGTGCTAAACGGGACGAAAGCAGCTCCTTAACAGCGGTTCCTGAGGAAACCAAATGGAGTGGCAAAGATAAAGGATGCCATGCCACACTCATCGCCAGCATCCTTATCCTGGCGATAACAAGTCATTGCGTGCCTCCCTCTCTTGTCCACATCTGTAGCACATTGGCGTACGTGTCTCACAACCACCCGTGAAGGCAGACTACCTACACATCCACATCGCGAGTGCCATTGACACTACTCATTGCGAGCCAGCGCCCTCACTCGCCAGGGGAAATTCTGATACGATATGGCCTCAAACCTTTTACTTGTTTGCTCTCAACCTCTGGGATTAATAGTATGGGATTGAATAGCTCAGGGAGAACACAACACATTCTTTTCCATGGACAAACAGAGAGTGAATTGCTATGATCACAGACCTAGAGAGGAGGTGTGTCCACACCACTGTCACACGTGCACAGGCCTCCTGAACTTGAATACCCCTCAGGAGCACCAGGACTCTCGGCCCTGTCCGGCAAAGCAGGATGCCCTACTTCTGGTTTCATATCGGAGGATACAAGTGTCGGGCAACACCCGCACTCAGAGTCAGGTGGGCCAATCATCTCCGCAAATCATGGTGCCTAATAGTTTTGAGGTTTTCTTCCTTGAATTATGTTCACGTCTTTGACTCATTAAATTTTTATTCTGTTTTCTTTTTGGTGTTTGTATGTGTATACATGTTTTTTGCATGTGTTGGGGTATGGGGTAGCTATATAGGACCCCGAAGAGGCTCAGAATTGATACTGAGTGTCTTCTTCCATAATCTGCCACTTTGTTTAAGGAAACATGGTCTCTCACTGAACCCGGAGTTCACTGGGGATCTGCCCCTCTGCTGAGATTACAGGTAGGTACCAGGTCTGCCTCTCTTACTACACGAGTTCCAGGATCCCAACTCCGGGCCTCAGACTTGTGAGGCAGTAGCGTTACCACTGGGCTTTCTCCCAATCCCTTGCCTGTTTGTTATTTCAGTAAAGTCTTTCTTACTTTGGTCTCTCTCAACTTGCTGGAGAGTCTCTGGTTGGACCTTGACCAGGCTCTCTTTCTATGGAACAAAGGTTCCTCTAGCCTACTCATTTCAAGGTGGGTGGGGTCCCCTCTCACTCCCAGAGAAGGACATTCATTTCTTCTCATTGTGTGGTGCTGTCCACAAGCCCCGCTCTCTATCAATTCCCAATCTCTGAGGCGGCTGCCCTGGCTCAGAACGACGAATGGCCTGAGACCTGCTTATTTATTAGAGCTAGTGGAAGTTTATGTAAAACGAAAAAAACAGTGCCTCTCGGGAGCTTCCTAATGGCCTGAAATAATGGGAAACAGGCCAGCCTTCGATCTTCAGAGAGAAAGGCGTCTTCCAAAAGGAACGTCTTTCTATACAAGCTCTGCGTTTTGTGGATCTGTCAGAAAGAACAGAGGTGATCTTCCTGTGCACGTGGGTGTTTCAGCAATCCTTCAAAGGGTTTGAGCAAACTCACTTTTATGCTTTCCCCTTCCCAAGCCACTTTGAAGAATTCTTTACACCTAAAATAAGGAAGTGGGTGAACAGGCCGCTAAATAAAAGATAAAAGAATGGAGAGGAAACTGCATTCGTAAGTGACAAAGCTTCTGGCCAGACTGGCTGTTTATTTTAAATAGTGAATAACAAGCTAACAGTTTAATGAAGGCAAAAATGTATATCCTGAGAAAACAAAGCTATATACAACCTTTGAGGGTACTTTTGTCTGCCCCATCATCCATCTTAGCTGTCATTGACTATATTTCCTAATGTGACATTAAATTCTCACAGGAAGAAGGATCAAACACCACGCTCTATCCTTGTTTGGATCAAGCTGTACCCTGAAGTCAAAGGGCCTTAAGCTTTTCCTTCTTTTTCTTTTCTTTTTCTTTTTTTTAATTACGTGTACATGTGTGGGATTTTGCACATGACTGCACTTCCTGCAGAGGCCAGAAGAGGGCATCGGGTCCCCTTGAGCTGGCATCTCAGGCAGCTGTGATCCAACACACACAGGTCCGGGAACTGAACTCAGGTCTTCTCCAAGAGCTGGAAGTGCTCTTAACCACTGGGCCATCTCACCAGAGATAGTTTTGTTTTGGTTTGGTTTTTATTTTTGTCATCAACACGGTTTCCCCTCACTTTACCTATCTGTCCCTGAAAGGCTAATGAAAAGGAAAACTTGTCATTCACGACAGATCATAAATTCATTAAGAAAATGACATTTCAAGTAATCAATTTATATAGAATAATTATTTTTGCACACTCCTTAACCCTCCACCACATACACAAAGATCCTATAGTGTGTATATGCACACTATCTTTCCTGGTCTATAAATCAAAATGATTTATTCCTTAAAACTTAAATTAGGGATCATGGTCGCTGTCATCTTTCTTGAACATCCATTTTCTTTCATTTGTTTGTCCAAGCATTCGACGCATATTTATCGAATAACTGTATCACCAAATGCACGCTAATAACTGAGGAGACGAAAAGCATAAATAACCACACGTCTGCCCTGAGGAAAATCACGGTGTATAGAGAAAAGAACAATGACTTACATTACTGAGAACAAAAATGACTGTCAAGAGGAGTGAGCTCAGTCCAAGGGCATGGGGAGATCTTTCATCCAGGAGATGAAGTCTGAAAACATGACTAGAAGCCTACCAAGAGACTGGGCAAGACCAGCACATCTCAGGCAGAGAAAGCAGACTCTATTATAGAGGGAAGAAACCACACGTGGGGAATGACCAGCCGAGCTTAGAGGCAGTTTGGTACTTAGTCATTCATGGCCCTCCTACTTCAAACTCTAACTCAACTCTACAGTTACAGCACAGACTGACCGGCTCCCTGCCCACTGCAGATTTCACGTGGCTGCGGAGACAGACACCGAACACCGTTATAAAACAATTTCAGTCAGAACTGTAATTAAAACTATTGGGGGAAAGTTTGCTAGAGAGAGGTGTGGAGACTGGTCTAGATGGAGGAGGGCCAGGGAAGGGCGCTCTGAGGGGATTGATGTTAACGAAGACTGGATAAAAATTAAGAGGTAAGATTGATCAAGTAGGTTGGAAAGGGAAGGGTGGAGGGGTGGAGGGATGAAGGGGTGGAAGGGTGGAGGTGTGGAGGATTGAGGGTGGAGGTTGGAGCAATGGAGGAGTGGAGGGTGGAGGGGTAGAGGGTGGGATAAAGGAGGGGTAGACGGGTGGAGGGGTGAAGAGATGGAGGATTGAGGGTGGAGGTTGGAGGGATGGAGGAGTGGAAATGTGGAGGGATGGAGGAGTGGAGGGTGGAGGGGTAGAGGGTGGAATGAAGCAGGGGTGGAGGGGTGGAGGGCACAGAGAAAATATATTCCTGGTTTTGAGCTTGAATAAGTAAATATATGGGAAATTTTTATGAAATATCCAATAGAAGGAACTTGATGAGGGATCCTGAATGATACTGAGGAGTTTAGACTTTGTTCTGGTTGTCATGGAAACTACCATAAGCCTTTGGGTACCTAGAGACACGGTCAGGCATGTCTTTGGAAGGGAACCCGGTGTTGCTGGAAGGATGGGAGCGACCCATTTGAACAGCTTACACACATAGGCAAAACTATAGCAAAGGTTTCAGAAAATAACATATATGCATATAAACATGCTATACTCCATATTTCGATTCATTTCCTATTCCCTTTTCTAATAAAGATGACTAGCTGAAAATATTGATGTCAGAACCAGTAATGACGTACGAGTCTTGGTTAGATGAAAAATCCCACTGGATTGGAACACAGCAGACGCAGTGCCTCTTATTTCCTGACACAGAACTTGGGGCATCACACAAAACTCACCAAATGTTGGGGCAAGTTCCTTTGTTTCCACATGAGTATCTGTTTTTCTTTTAAATGTGATTTTAAATTGAGTAGTGATAACCTGATGACAGTAATTAAAGATGTTGTGACCGCTGCATTCTATTACTCTACAGTTTCAAATAAACAGGAGTGTTTTCACCAGCTTCTTAATGGAATAGGGTTTGAATTCTTTATTCACCTGCCTTTGCTCTCAGTGTAAAAGATCCAGAGCGCCTGGTAGCACACGTGAGCTGTGTGAGGGTGCTGTAAATTGGCCACAGCTAGAGCCTGAAACTTATCACAGAAATCTCTGGCTGAGATGCTGATTAACAATCAGAGAGTTGCAAAAACTAAGACTCCCACTGTCCCGTGTTGGGTTCAGTTTTACTGTACTGAAATTCCACCCTGATCAAAGCTCTATTTTAAATCTGCTTCTTATTTTGGTTCTGTGCATGTAATTGTAGCCTAATTATCTAGACTCGAAGCAAGCAAACAGAGCCCCGTGCTATGCTCATGTCCCTGTGCAATCGCTCACAAATAAATGTGCTCTCGTTGTGAAACGGTAATGCCAAAGACACTGCAGCATTGAACTTGCCAACCCCAAAAGCTTTTCAGGGTGTTATTTTTGCTTCCTCTAAAATATGATCATTTCCAGTTCTCCAAGGAAGAGAAAAATCAATCTGCCCCCCACCAGAGCACACATGCTTCAGGGAGCTGTTGCTGTATTTGCTGCCTGTGGGTCTCCAAGTTTACAGCAGCTGGTTCGTGTCCTAAGAC
This sequence comes from Apodemus speciosus, assembly GCA_002335545.1. NCBI lineage: Eukaryota > Metazoa > Chordata > Mammalia > Rodentia > Muridae > Apodemus > Apodemus speciosus. The sequence continues at coordinate 26,774 of BDUI01001571.1, read as the reverse complement.
TCGTTTGCTTTCCTCCAAACCATGCACGCTGGCCCATCAGCATGGTACTCGATGTACTGGCAGGGCTTCTTTTCTAACAGTGGAGCCAAAAGCTACATTAGAATCAACCACCAGGATGCTTAAAACAGATTACTGGGCTTCAGCCCCAGAAGATTTAAGGCAGGTCCAACATTTGCATTCTAACAGGCTCCAAAATGCTGGTGGTGGTGGTGGTGGTGGTGGTGGTGGTGGTGGTGGTGGTGGC